>WMED01023751.1:0-11381 GCA_019650415.1 Pipa parva
CTATTACTGTTCATTGGTCTACTCAGAAGTATGTTCGCCTGTTCTACAAGCGTATTGATGTATTGTGACTCGAATTGTCGCCTACAAGCGTATTGAAGTGAATTCACAACAATTGTTGACGATGGGACTCGAATTGTCGCGAAGTCAACAACACATGCGAATTTGGACTTTGCTGAATTACCCCCTTAGAGAGAATACATATATATTAGTCTTGCTTGGAAAATAAGGCAGAAATATACATTATACTTTTTAAGCACACATCTCTTATATACTGTACTGGGGTAACTAAGGGTTAATTGTGTGTCCGCTGAGTTTTAAAGGTGCTGCATTTTCTGTTGTTTAGGGTAGAAATTGTAATCTTGTAGATTTGAGATACTTTTGGTGCCAGTCTGATCTGGCCAGCCACACTATGGGGGGAATTCACAGGCATTGGGGTTGTAACCCATATTAGCCAATCAGTGACTTGGTAAATTTGTTTTCATTTGTTGCTCAAGAGTACAACACAAGTGCACCACCCGCATGCACAAACTCACACACACTTGCAGTTGTGGTTTTTTGGTTCTTTAAATCTAGAATTGTAACTATTTTTCTTTTTTTTTTATAGAAATAGGCCATTTTCAAAAAGTAGTGGGTGGATTAATTGAACTTGTTGACGAGCTAGCCAAAGAAACTGAAAATGAAAAAATGAAGGTGAGGGTTATTTTGGATGCTTTATATAGTATAAACACACACTTTGTTATTAGCTGGACTTATCGAAGATCTGTTATTGATGGAACGCTGCCTTGTCTTGTAGGTTGTGTACAGGGACACTATGACAAACTGAAGCACTTACCTGTAGTCAGCACACATGGTTTCATCACAGCTTCTTGGATTTAAGGGCTCATTTACACTGGTGACAATGTGGTTGCTACTCAGAGACTGTAAAATCACTGGTTCAGTCAGTAGCAAAAAAAAAAAAAAAAAAAACAGTTGGTGATTTCATTACAGTGTTAGTGCTCTTTGGTAGCTGCAACTAGGCGTATCACCAAAAGGAGTGTTAAATCAATGGTATATAAGATGGAAAGCAATACAGTTTCTGCAATAAGTATAAAGAGAATTGGGCAATTACATTGAAGTCCTACTAAGTTTGGTGATAATTTGAAAGTTGTAACTACAAGATGTGTTGCATATAAGTGGCAGCCACTTTCCACTCCCAGCAACTGTAGCAGTCACTGTTGCCAGCGTAAAGTATCCCTGTGTTTAAAAGGACAGTAACCAAAAATATAAAATGTCCTAATTTTTTTTTTTTAGTTACGATATATTCTGTGTTTCCAAAAATCCTAAATTGTCACCACAATTTATAATATTTAGGTATTTAGCTTTAAAAATTGTAGTTACTGATCCTTTAATCTTTACATTTAACTTTTTGCATTTAAGTTTAATTAAAAATTTTATTTACCTTTAAGGCAATTGGTGCCCGAAATTTACTAAAATCTATAGCTAAGCAAAGAGAAGCCCAACAACAGCAACTGTATGCCTTAATAGCTGAGAAGAAAATGCAGCTAGAAAGGTAAGTTTTTAATACAGTGAAAGTCCTGGTTTTGAATAGACCTGTTATATCACTTGTGAAATGTCCTAGGCAGCACAAAGTAAACACTGGGGTTACTCAAAGTGGGACTAAAGCCTGCTGACAAATGAAGTAGGACTATTTAAATTGTATGGCAGTTGTATAATAAATACAAAACTTACATTCAAAGCCAGGTTCCATTTCACACATAGGTGGATAATTATATACTGTAGCCCATTTTGATGCTTTGCAATGTTATTTTTCACTTTGCTGGACTTTCCGATAACCCTTATTTTATATAGTGTCGAACAGAAAGTGTTGATATCAGAAAAATTAACAGTAAATATTGATCAGTTGAAACCGCCACACTTTCAATAAGGTTCCCCTTCCATTTCAAATCAATATTGACGTTCTTTTTTTCAACAAGAAAACTAATCTGACTGTGGCTTAGTGATAGGACCAACTCTGTAGAGAATAATGGTTTTTGCCAGCCTAAAGCCACAAAAATTTGACTTAACAGCTTTCTAAATGGCCAAAAATTGTATTATAGATATATTGCCTCTATTTCACTAACCCCTCCAACTTTTAAGAGCACTCGAATCCCTTTAATGCGCATGCGCGCAGGACATCAGCATGCACATGTCATTTTTTCCGAAGTGAGGCGCGTAGTGTTCGCCTTGCTGAATTTCCCCCTTTTTCTTTAATAAGAATTTCAATTCAATTTCAATTCACTTGACACAATCAACAATACTGTATTACTTTGTCAAATAATAGATTTTATTTTCATACATTTCATATACTTTATATCTTTAAAGTTTTTGTACATTGCTCTGCTCCAGTTAACATTTCTTATATCACTTATTCTTCTGTATTAAGATAATAGTTCATGAACCACCTCTTAGGGGGGAATTCAGGAAGCTCCGAAGTGAGGCGCGTAGTATTCGCCTCACTTCGGAACAAGTGACATGCGCATGCTGATGTCCTGAACGCGGACATCAGCATGCGCATTAAAGGGATTCCCCTCCCGGCAAGAGCATAAGAGTATCCTCGCCGGGAGGGGAATCCCTTTAATGCGTGTGCTGATGTCCACGTTCAGGACATCAGCATGCGCATGTCACTTGTTCCGAAGTGAGGCGAACACTACGCGCCTCACTTCGGAGCTTCCTGAATTCCCCCCTTAGTCTACACTGTGGAAACTGATGGTATAACATTTTGTAGAGTTACCGAATGCTCTTTCAACTTGCTGACTGAAACTTCTCCCCATTTCTAAAAAAACAAACTGTTGCATTTTTAATGTTTTGTGTTTCTTTTGTAGATATCGAATAGAATATGATGCCCTTTGTAAAGTAGAAGCAGAACAAAATGAATTCATTGACCAGTTTATTCTCCAAAAATAACAAGCATTGTTTCTTAAGTGCTCATTTCAGTGTTCCTGGTAGGTTTCAACTTCATGCTTTGGAGAAAGTGTTCTGAACATGTTCCAGATTTGCCTGATCCATTGCAAAAATCTTGTATGAGAACCACATATTGTTCATCCTGAATTTCTCTTCCAAGTCTCTATCATTGGGCTTTAAAGGACCAAATGACTCTAGAAAAACAAATGATCCCATTTGGATTGGCATGGCGTTTGTTGCTACATGGTACCTGTAAAAATATTATTTTTGAATTTCTGTATTGCTTTGTACTGTTCTTCTGTTGGCTGGTTGAATTTGTTTTTTTTATTCAGAAATGTAATAATACATAAACAGTAAGAACATTTGAAACATCATTTGCTGTATTATATTAGTTTCTGTTATCCCACAATCCAAAAACATTCATCTGTGTGTGACAAAATAGGGAAACTAGATTGGAAGCTCCATGGGGCAGGGACTGAAGTGAATGATGAATCTCTGTAAAGCGCTGCGTAAAATAGTAGCGCTATATAAGAATGAATAAATAATAATTGCTGTCCTTTTTAACAGATTTTAAAAGATGGCTTCAACTAGGCAACAGGAGAAACAAACCAATCAAAATAGGATCTTTTTTCATTTGGTGTTCCCAGTCCTTAAAGTTTTTTTCCCACTCATGTTAAATATAAATTATTTTTAAGTTTTTATTATGTCAAGTGTTTTTGAAAATATCTGGACTCATGCTTGAACTGATAATTCTGAATAAATGTTATCTATGTTATAGCAGATGATGCAGCCGAGTGACACAAGTAAAAGGAGGCAGTGTTGGAAGTTTTAATGTTTTTATTAAAGAATTATATTCTGTATGTATATTATAAGCAATCAATTTTTACGTACAAATGTATATCCATCTGGCTTGAATATTATATTTTTTATTTTTAAGCGTACTATTTCCAGGGGTGACATTTTTCTGTAATGTAACTGAACAGTTTATTATACATTGATTCAAACAGTTTGAAATTTGTTTGTAGTGTGGTGTAAAACAGTTCAATTGATTGCTATTTGAGATTCTGTGGTGTTACATGGATCTAGTTTACTTTCTACACTTACAAATTCTCAGGGTATTTCCAGAAGTCGCCATTTACTACTGGGGTTATTATTTTGAAGCAGAAGAACCTGTCTAGCTAAAGGTAAGCTTATTGGCTAACTGAGAGGAGCGTTTGAACTAGTCACATGATTCCAGCCTGCTCATGACTTTATCCCCCCTTTACAATTAAGTTTCATAAATCAGTTCAGCTGTTCAATAAATACTGATTTTCACAAAGAAAAAAAAAACTTTTGTTATTGCCCATACTAACTTAAAGGAACAGTCAGGTCAAACTTAAAAAAAAAAAAACATTTGGTTAGTTATGCTAACTAATACCTTTTTGTAAATACGATTTATCAGTTTAAAAAAAAAAAAAAAAGTTAAATTCTTACCTTTAAAGAAGTGCTATACAGCACTTCCTTATTGCATTCCCCAGCCTCCAACCGCGCCGACAACTCTACGGCGTCCTAATTAGGAGATCCCCATCAGGAGCGCATTCCTCGCTAGCCGCACTCCTATTGAAGCCCCGCATTGGCATTTCCTAGAAATCACATGGAGAGCGTGCACGTCATCAATACATCCTCCCTGTAGGACGTGCACGCTCTCCATGTGACTTCTAGGAGATGCCAGTGCGGGGCTTCAGTAGGAGTGCGGCTATCGAGGAATGCGCTCCTGATTAGGACGCCGTATTGTCACTGGTACTGTTGGAGGCTGGGGAGTTTAAATGGGCCATAGCTTCTTCAACAATTGATTGAATCACTTCTCATTTTTCTTCAAAATAATAAACGGTACTGAGCCATGGTTTGGTTATATTAATGTTTTCATAATAGAAACACAGAAAATCACCTTGATTTTTTTTTAAAGTAAAAATGCACAATAAAAAAAAAAAAAAAAAATACACAATTAAAATGGACTTACAGTCCAGTATATTCTGAAGCTGTTCTTAAAGTGCACCTGTCACCTCAAAACTCTAATACTAATTTAGGTTCTACTAATGAAATTAATGTTTTTGTAAATATACATGTATTTTGAAAATGTACCTTTATACAGCATCTCTCTGTCATCTTCCCTGTCAGCCTGACTTTTCCTTCCTGTGTCAGGTTGGGCGGGGCTAAATGATGACTGACATTATAGCTCCTCCAATCAGATCCCTGCTAGATCATGATTTTAGGCTAGGTTCACACTAGCATATTGTGCCCAGTGTATTTAAAAAAAAAACAAAAATTATCCGGCAAAAATATGTTGAGAAAATCTGTAGAGAACAAATGCTAATCGAAGAAAAGTGTTCACACTAGTGTATTGTGTGCAGCATATTACGCTACCTGCTCTATTTCTTTTGGCACATGGAATGCAGCGTATTTTATGTAAATACATTAGTTTCAATAGGAATTTAACAATTGCGATCACACACAGCGTAAAAATGTGCTGCATTTTCAAACACGTGACATTTTGTGATAGCAAAAAAGGCAGGGAAAAAACACCTATGAAAATTCACCTGTAAAGCAAATCCTTTTCAAATCAGGAATGGATTCAACTAAATCCAAGTGAAAGTAGGATACTTTACAGGACTTTTCTGCTGTGTGTGATCGCAATTGTTAAATTACTATTGAAACTAATGTAGTCACATGAAATACGCTGCGTTCCATGCACCCAAAGAAATAGAGCAGGTAGGGTTGTAGCACGATACGCTAGTGTGAACACTTTTCTTCCATTAGGATTATTCTCTATGGATTTTCTCTGGTGTTTTTTTATCAGCGTATTTTCGCCGGAAATTTTTTTAAAAAACACGCTGCGCATACTATGCTAGTGTGAACCTAGCCTAAGGGATCTGACTGTAGGAGCTATAATGTCAATCATTTATCCCTGCCACCTGACTCAGGAAAGAAAAGTCAGGCTGACAGGGAAGATGACAGAGAAATGCTGTATAAAGGTACATTTTTTAAATATATATTTACAAAAACATTTTTCATTAATAGAACATAAATTAGTATTAGTTTTGAGGTAACAGGTGCACTTTAATTACATGACAGCTACAGGGACAGTCATTTACTCTGTTCAGATATCTTAGAATTTCATCTTCTTTTCCGTTTCTCTTCTTGCTTGTATTGTGGGCTGAAAAGCATAGTGATCAGGAGAATGACAGGAATGACAAGGTATGGTGCATATATTGACACAAGAGACAGGCGATCCTTTTGGGTCAATGGTTCAATCAGCTGTGACTTAGGAAAATCCTCTAAGAGAACCTGGGCAATAATAGCAATTACTGTGGTGGCCACATGTGCTGAATACACAATAGCAGGAATTCTGATCCATTTGCAGCCACCTAGAGGAAAAAAGGAGTAATGTTTTCTTAGTGTACGTGCATTATCGTTGTACAGCAAGATAATAAATATAAAAAAGTCACAGACTGGTATCTGCTTAAAGTCCAAAACTGGGCTGGTCTGAGCATATTATGTAAGCCAGGTTGCAACAGTAGAACAACCTTCATTATGTATTTCTTTAATTTTACACAATACAAAAGCTTCGAGATTGGAGAGGTTTTCCATTTTTACAAAAACAGACTGAACTGGTGACATATGGTTGCTAGTTTTGAAACCATGCAACACAATATAGGCATTAGTCTTACAGGCACCTTATTCATAGGACAAGGCTGTGCAAACAATGACCACATATACGATGATAAATCTCATTTAGGACATTTTAAGCAACGGTATACTGTCAAGAGAAATCTGATAAACTATATTTAATTATAACAATTATTTGTTCTACCACATAAAATAACCTGTGTTTTACTGGGCAATTATAGAAAAGGTTGTAATTTCATGAATACATATATATTCCCTTATGCACAGCTGAGTTATTCATAACAAACCAACGAATGCCACTACTGGCATGAAGACATTTTATTTTTATTCTACTGATTTAAACTGTCTTCATGATGGCTTTTTATTCAAAATGATTGCTAGATTTATTTAATTATAACATTACCTAAATATCATTTCTTTTTAAAACAATTTTCTTTCCTATTGATAAAGAATTGTGGGACCAGTAAAACAATTAAAAAGGACCCTACATTCGCACTTACTAGCAGTTTTGCATTCATCCAATATTTTGGGAAAACATTTCTTTGAAGATTAAGTTCTCATGTTAACTAACATTGTACATACTTACCTGCTCACTAACTTGACTCGTGTTTGAGCTTTTTCAATTAGGCCTGACTGACTCACAAACATTTGGTTTTTAACAGCTTTTGGCTTAGGTGACAATGGTTTTACCAAACGTTTTCAGAGTGAAGCAAAATTTCTTGTACAAGTCCCCATTTACCAAGCTAATCTGCCAATTACCTAATACCACTAAAAATACAGACACATATGGTTCATTATTAAGAAACACCAATGACAAAGGAAATAACTGAATCAAAGTTTTTTTTCCCCCTAAGAAACTTAAATACCTTACAGAATAATTATAAAATAACCATGTCAAAAGATCCAATAGGAAGTGCAAAATCCCATGCTGTTCTGAGACATAAGGCTTAATATTTGAAGGATGCAAATTTCATAGGAAGAGATGTGGCAGGACAGAATTAAGGGTCTGAGATTGCTGCATCAGGTACCACCACAATGTGCATTATCCCGACTCAAGGAAAGAACACAGTGAATTGATGAAAGGAATTGTTCCATTCCTCAATCCTATTGAAAAGCACTGCAAATGCTGAGTCCCCCATTTTCTCCCCTTACAGTCAAGGGCATTCTCAGGCAACAGAGGTAAAGCACTGCCCTTTTGGCACCTTCTGCTGTCTATGTTATAAGAAACACCAGCTGGGTTATTAGCATATTCAGATGTGCCTTCTGGCATTCGGGGCATATATATCTGGTTTTGGATCGACTACTTTGCAATTGCATAGGGAAAAATAGGGATGTAAGTGATGGACTGACTATTAGGTTTTTCAATAAAATTGCAGTAGGATACACATTTCTTGGGTGATGCATACCTTTGTTGAACCAGGGTTCAGCTTGTGATGCTGGCTGCAGGATGGTTACATAGTTACTGTGCACTCATCACTACCATGCAGCCTGGTTACAAGGGGCCCATGGACTGGAGGTTGGAGTCAGAGACCTCTGAAGTAATGCACTTGGCATGGGAGCAATTGGACCTTGCGCAAACCTCAGTAGCATAAATACGACTTTAGTTAAAGAAAGGAAAATCTAACATTTGAACAAATGCCGGTACTCACCTTTATAGAATGCATAAGAAGCCACAAAAAAGAATGGAAACTGTAGAAACATTTCACAGTACACAAAGCTCTTAAACCAAGCAGGTGGGTTTAGCATCAAGTGGTCTTTAAAGGTGACTGTATACCATTTCATCAAATCTAGCAACTGGAGAGAAAGTGAGTTTGTCAACTTCCAAACAAAAGATAAACTTTAAGATGCTAAGAAAATGAGAACAATAAAAGCAGTAAACCTCAAATCTGATTGGTCACTTAAAGTGGATTTGCAAGCAGCAAACTAAAGAAGTTGATCTGATTCTACAAACATGACTCAGCACTCCTATCTGTTTTCTGGAGATAATCTATAAAAGTCTGTTATATCCAGAGTATCTCCAGAAACACACGTTTCAACTGAACGAAATTCTGATCCAAGCAAACAACTGTACAAAAATGCTAATTGGCTATTACATTCCCCCAGAATATTCCATACAAACTGGCCTGTGGATGTAGTAACTGAACTACAATTCCCAGCATCCCCAAACACACCATATAAAAAAAAAAACCCACCATTCTTATTAGGACCAAGGCATACAAGAAAACAGGACCAACAGTTTGTGTTCAGCGCGCAGATTGAACTCACCTTTTGTGGGTAAAGGCTGTGTGGCAGGATCGCCTGCAGGTCCACGAAAGCAGTTATAGGGATGTGGGTGAAGAAGTAGAGGAAGAATATCCATTCCAGCAGTCTGATTCCGGACGCCATATCTGACAGCAGGGCAAGCAGAGCTTTCTCTGAATGAACTCCTCGTAGCGCGCGCGCGCACACGTCCGCCAATCCAATAGAACGGCTGTGTCATGTGACTGTCACTGCCCTACTTATTATTGGCTGCAATGTGTCTATCTGGACCAATCAGAGGCAAACCCTCCAGGCCGCCCAGCTTCTGTTGTAAAGTGGTGGCTTTGAAGGATGTTAATTCATTGTCAGGCTTGTGTATACTCTATATACTTATTCCAATACATTGTCAAATCAATGCAATGCATTTACTACATTTTACTTTATAACCCAGTTTATTCAGGGTTAAGTGGCAGGGCTAGCAAAGTCTATATCCCAGTGTAGGGTACATCAGTAAATAGATGGAAGAGTTATAATATTTTTGGTTTGGACAAGTTAACAGAACAAATGACCCCCCTTTTTCACTAAGGCAACAGTTACTGGAATAAATGGTTTATTTTACAATGTGTAATTTGGCCACCTTGTTCTTTTAAAATCAAACACATAAAATTTACATGCTGCATTAGTTGAAATGCATGTTGAAGAATGCAGCCATACAGCATTGATTTAAAATAAGTGCATCAGCACTACACTATGTACGTTTTACATGTGTTCACTCTTAGAATATAGGAACCCTGCTCTATACATGCCAACATTACCTTTAAATGAGGTAGAAAATCTTTGATTCTTTCATTTATAGTTGCAATATATTTAATCTTCGCTTCTAAAATTTCTAAATTGTGTCTTTTAAGACTAAGATTTAGCTTTAAAAAAATTGGGCTTTTGGGGATACTTAATGTATATGTATTATCTAATGCACCACAGAAAACAATGGGACTAGGTAAGGTTTGTATAACAACATGGCTGGTATGAGTAACCATAAAAACAAACAGAACTTCAGTGAGAATATTTTAAGTGCTGCATTAGAATATTTTTTTTTTGGGGGGGTTACTGGTCCTTTAAATATAGATTCCCACCCCCCACCCTAACCAAAAATGTCACACAAACTACATTTTGGGAACATGTATTTAAAAAAAAATGTCAGTTTATATTGGTCAACGTGTCCTTACCTTGTAGATATGGCTAATTGCCAAACACACAAATATTTCATGGAGAATGATTAGCAATGAATTAGTAAAGACTGGCTGATAATATAGTTTCATGGCCAACTGTGACTGGGCTGTTAATTCACAACAGTTGAACCTTATTAGCAATCTCTCTATTCTTAAAATACATTAAATACTGACGCTTGTTAGATAGCAAACAAAGTTGTTTGGTTTGCTTTATTCTTTATCAAGCATGCTCAACTTTGCACCCTACTACAGATCTAAACCTGATAACATCCAGGAAGCTGAAGGTTGTGCTACATACACTGAATATGCAGATTAGATTTCCAGTCTATAGAGTCCCCTGCAGGATTGCCTGTTTAATGACTTTACTGACAAGATGAATTTTCCTTTGACGTTTTTATTCTTAAAAAGTGCATGGCAGAAAAACGATGGTGCAATCACACTAGTGAATTTTCTTAAGTACACAGGTATAACTTCACATTGTCTCTTCAATCTCCGTGCTTTTCCCTATCGTTAAATTCCTGTTGCCTTTTACGCAGTCCTAGTGCATATTCCTCTATATGAAACACTAGCATGCCACTGCACAGCCGACGGGCATTACATTCACTGCGTTTCCACGGCTGCATATTTTCAGCATTTTTTTCTCTGCAAAAAAATGTGGTTCAAAATTCACCTATATGAACCCGGCCTTATTAAACTGAGTAGTTAAGGGATATTATCACTAGAAAAAAAAGGTTGAAGATTGATTGGTAAAGTGGATAACCACTGAAAAATTGTTGCACCGTTATAAAACTTCTTTTGCTTGCATAGTAGAAAATGTGCCTGCTTCTGCTTCTCCTTTACCAGTACAGCGGTCTTTATAAAAGGGCCCCAAAAGCCCGATTCAGCTATGGTGTTGTAAAGGAACAATCATCACTGTGGCCCAATGAACTAATCAGCACATTGCTTCAGATAAGAGATCTCTGCAAATGCAGAACAAGTTACATTTAAGGGCAACCGCAGATGAGGAGCTTTAAGGGTTTATAGCAGACATCAAAACACAGATGAATCCCAAGTAAACCTTAGATCACACAAAGTAAGCAATCCAAAATGTTCATCTTGAACATTTTGGATTGCTTACTCCTGAAGAAGTGGCTGGAAGGCTACGAAACACAGAGGAAAAGAGGGTGATACAGGTCCTGCTGTTTGTTAGAAGGTGGACTCTGCACAAGACCTCTGATTGTGGACACTGCAAGTTTTCATGTTTAACTATTTGAGGGCTGTTCTGCGCATTATTTAAAGCTCCTGTTTTTTTTTCGTTTTTTTTATATT
>WMED01023752.1:0-11381 GCA_019650415.1 Pipa parva
TATTATGCGCAGCGTATTTAAGAAAAAAACCCTCCAGCAAAAATAAGTTCAGAAAAGCAGCCAGAGAAAATACGTAGAGAGCAATGTGAATGTAAGAAAAGTGTTTACACTAGCGTATAATGCGCAGCGTATTCCGCTAGAACGTTGGCTGCTCTATTTATTTGAGTGCACAGAGCACAGTGAATTTTGCATTATTTTCAATGGGAATTTATAATTGTGATCACACACAGCGTATAATGCGCTGCGTTTTCAAAGAAATAGCCCACGTGATTTCCGGGCATCGTCAATCTTACAATGACATGGAGCTGTCAGACATGCCAAAAAACATAGCGAAAAAGCGCCTAGGTAAATTCACTGTAAATGAAAAAAGCTTTTTTACCTAATCTCACTTGGTTTGTGTGAGATACATTCAAAAAAAAATTTTTCTCAGTGAATTTTCAGCATTCTAGCTAAATATGCTGCGCATTATACGCAAGTGTGAACACTTTGTTCTCTGGTGTTTTTTCTCAGTGTATTTTCACCAAAGGGTTTTAAAAAAAAAAATACGCTGCGCATAATACACTCGTGTGAACCTACCCTAAAACAATACCCACTCTGGCAAACGTTAGTGTAGACTGTATTCAATGCACTGCACTGCTACGGAACCATTAACATCCATTTGTCTGTCTGCTAGCTGAGGAAACACTTTTGATGGATATAGAGAGATAGGTAGATAGATATATAGAGATAGATAGATAGATAGATAGATAGATAGATAGATAGATAGATAGATAGATAGATAGATAGATAGATAGATATTTGTCAATTCTACATATATACATAAGGACATACAATGATTGAAATTTCGTTACTCATCTCTCCAGCAAATATGATATTGAAAATAGGCAAATATTACAAAAACCAAGTAAGCAAAGTAAAATGCAATATACCAATATATAAATAAGAATAAATAAGTAATGAGAAGTGAAAGTGTGTAACATACCAGTTCTAATCAGGTGGCC
The DNA here is from genome assembly GCA_019650415.1 of Pipa parva. Taxonomy (NCBI): domain Eukaryota; kingdom Metazoa; phylum Chordata; class Amphibia; order Anura; family Pipidae; genus Pipa; species Pipa parva. The sequence goes on from WMED01023752.1 coordinate 1,002, forward strand.
AAATGGAGCAAATAGTAATAAGAAAAGGGGGGGTAGTGGAACATGGAAGCAAGTTAAGTCTTTGAGTGCTTGCTGAAATTAAAAGGTCACATGGGAATAGCGATAAAAGGAGGAGAGGCTAAGAGGTAAGAGTGGGGGTGAGATAAGGGAGGGGGAGCAGAGCAGGGAGAGAGTTCAGAGTTCTTACAGTTTAGCCATTAAACTGCACATTCTCCTCCCTGAGGGTAGCAGATTAAAGAAGCTGTGAAGAGGATGTGTGGGAACACCTGCCAAACAGAGGGCTTTCTGGAGGAGATGAGAGTTGTATAAGTCCTGGAGGCAGGGGAGAGAAGAACCTATAATCTTCTCAGCTGTTCTTACAATCCTCTGTAGAGATTTGCGCTCAGATGCTGCGCAGGCCGTGTACCATACCGTGAAACAGCTAGTCAAGATACTCTCAATGGCTTCCCTGTAGAAGGTGGTCATGATGGAGGTTGAAGCACTTGCTCTTCTTAGTTTACGAAGGAAGTAGAGGCGTTGGTGAGCCTTCTTGGCCAGTGACGATATGTTAATGGACCAGGAGAGATCTTCAGTGACATGTACACCCAAGAACTTGGCGTTAGTCACCTTTTCCACATATGGTCCTTCACATGAGTAATCTGATTAAATGTCAATCCTTTACCTTGGCTGTCATTGGATTACAGAATCATTATTTTCACTTTAGATAATACTGTATATATTTAGTCATTTTTCAAAAAACATTAGGGTAAAACAGAACCTTCCAGTGAAGCACATCTCAGAGCCCCCATTGACCTACCTGAAGAGCCACCAGCAAGCATAGGGGTTACCTGGCAGTAAAATACCCAGTGACAAGTGGACAAGAGGGTCAGCAGTGCTTCAGTTAAGTCAGTGGGGCGGGGGAAGGGGGGGCTCTCTGATGCAATTTTCCAGTGATTGTATGCAATTTTCCACAGGCAGAAAACCACATGTGGTAAAATGCCTTGCCCTTACAATCTGACATTTATTCAAGAAAAATTATACTTTCAACAAATGTTATAATCTGTGCAGTGCAATGTGCATACATGCACATTGAGCACTTCTCATTTGTTCTTGTTACTGCCCCTTTAAGAAATTATTTGCATCTCCATCAGACAACCCCCCACATCTTAGGGTCATATCTCTTAAGCTTGTTCTTGGAATTTCTGGAATTGTGTACACTCTGGTGGAATAACTAAAACTGACAGCTTCCATCATGGAGACTATATTAAAATACTGACATGACAGGGGAAGTGAAAGCTGACTTATACTGTACAAATAAGGGTTGTGTTATAATTGTTGGAGAGGGGTAGAAAGACCGAGCATTTTAATTCTATCAAAAAGGAGAAAAACAGATAGATTCCCGTCTGCAAAAGCATCATGGGAAGTTACACACATTGTCACAATGATTACAGATTTAGGTGGTTTAAATAAGATGAAAAGAAGAGATAGCAGACATTCACTGAAATAACCCTAATTCAATGGCTCACAAGCACTTTCTCTTACTGGTTTAATACTGAATTAACAAATGAAAATCTCCCCATCCATGGAATGGATTTTTAAAAATCTTTATTTACTTTTTAATCAAATTAAATATAAACAATGTTAGTTAATATATATTTTTTCAAAATTGTTGGAAGTGTGGATTTAGGAACTTTTTGCAGGATTTTAAACCCTCTACATTACCATTTAATGCTGTTTCCATTGTAGATCCTACTGATTTCAGCCACTTATTAATAGCATAGCCAGTTTCATTTTCATTGATCATTTTCTACCAGCCACATTATCAAATGGAGGAATTAGTGAAACCAGTGCTTACAGCAATATTTCTGCCAGCCTTGTTGTTTGATAGATTAAAGGGGGAATTCACCATTCAGCGAAGTGAGCCGAAGGCTTCGGAGCTCACTTCACTGAATGGTGAATTCCCCCGTAAGTACCGGTAGGTAAGATGCATACTACTGCTTTATTGCAATCACCAGGTATCTTGACTCAAGGCACAATGTAGCAACCTAAAGTGATGAGAATTCACTTTGGAATTCTCAAGATGATGAATAAGTCCATAAAATGTTTGTTTAGGTAAAATAAGGATATCTGAGTAGATTAGTTCAAGGACCTTATTGACTAAAGGATAAATTCACCTGTCGAATTCACCTCACTTCACAATTCACAGCTCCTTACTGATGAAACTGCAGATAGATTTATCAAACAGGTGGACTGCCACAGACTCAGTTGCGTGCATAGTGTGGTAAAGTCAGTCAAATAGAAGTAGGATATGAAGTCATGCGGAGTGAGGGGAATTCCTTCAGTGAAGTGCAGTGATGTCATCCTCACCATATCCCACTAACTGTATATAAGTGAATAATACATCAGTTTCTATGTCACCTTGTTCCTAGTAGTAGCAGGGCCGGTTCTACCTATGGGCGATGTAGGCGACGGCCCAGGGTGCAATCTATCTGAGGGGCGCCCACATTATCCATCTCTAAACTTCACCCTTCTTACCCTCTGCGCACTCCCCTGCCCCACGACATCCTGCCCCTTGCCCCGCGACACCCCCCCTTGCCCCGCGCCCTCCACTCACCTCCAACAGTGTTCCAGGGGCGCACCTCCTCTGATGAGGTAAGTTGAATGCGATGGCGCTCCTTACTGCTTTGGGTCTTGACGGCTGTATTCGGCAGCTGTCAGCAAGACCCAAACATCTAAGGAGGGTTGTCGCATTCAGCTTACTTCATCAGAGGAGGTGCATCACTGGAACACTGTTGGAGGTGAGTGGAGGGCACTGGGCAAGGGTGGGGGGCGCGGGGCATGGGGTGTCGCGAGACAGGGGGGGATGCGGGGGGAGGGAAGCCCGGGGCGCCAATAGGGCCAGGAACGCCCCTGAGTAGTAGAGTAATATAGTTGCTGTTGCCATTGTTACTTTTGAATGCATAGTCATCTTATGCCACACTGGAGCCCTGCCATCAACCCTGAAATTTGCCACTATGATTTGGCCGACGTCAAACAGTTGACTTTGGAGCACTATGCCTTGTTGAATTCATAAGATCGCGACTATAGTAGTCAACTGAATTAGACACATATTCACCACATTGCAGAGTTTGATCAATAAGTGAATATGGGGAAATGATGATCCAATACATATTCAGAGCTATACGTGACAATTCGGCCTTTAGGCAGTAAGGCCCCAAAAGTTATTACTAAGTGCAAAAAGCATTCCTTCTATTGCAATTTGGCCAGCAGAGGGCAACGCTAGCAGCTGGAGTCTAAGGATTGTTTTTCATTATGCCTGTCATAGACACATTATGGCAGGTCACACTTGTATTAGTAAATGTAAATAAGGAGATAAATGGCGTATGTGCAGGGTACTGAATGCTAACATGCATTTACTGGACAGTTAATAAAAAAAGTACACAGAAACCCTATATATATAAAAACCCTATATATATAAATAGGGTATATTTGGCATTTTGCAAGGTTGTATATATTGGTATTCCTATATAATGGAAATAAAAGTCAGTAGTAGCTATCACAAGCTGCACTGAGCAGTTCTGCAGTTGCATGCAAACCCTAAGGTGCACAGCCAGTATGTATCTTTACCAGGTTTGCATACAGGACGCGGTTCCTTATTTCACTTGTGCATAGGAACATCTTTCAGTGTGACGGGTTATTAATATAAAGCAGTGAAGTGTTGAGTCCTGCTTTTACAACTCTCACTTTTTCCTTTCTCATACACCCCCTCCCACTCAGTTCTGGCAGCGAGAGAACAGCACAGGAAGGTCTGAAAGTTATTCACTATAGCAACAAGAAACAATACACTGACTTTAATATGCCTAGACCAGGAATATGTGACTTTATCTGTTTCACAACCTATCCACAACTCAAGGCTTTTGTAATAAACCTCATCGATGGAGAAGCAAATGAAAAGGCCACTGGTTAGCCTAACAAAACAAAAAAAAAGAAAAGAAATAAAGTAAAAATTTCGTTACAGTTTTAAACTCAATTTTTATGTATGTTAACCCTTTTCTGTCTAGTCCATGTCAGCAGTGACTAAATCTATTTAAAGGAACAGTAACACTAGTAAAAGGAAAACAGTCTCCCTTGGATTGGCACAGCAGATATTCCTACATAGTAAAAATGGTAAATTCATATTCCTGCGTCTCTTCCTCATGGTTACAGCCATATATATTATCTCTTAGGTAAACAAACCCCCACCATTTTTTCCCCTATCGAGCTTTTAATCACACACATTCATTGTTTGGACCAGAAAGCCCAAATTACCTGCAACCAGCAGAGAGACAGAGGGAGACAAGTACTGCATAGGAATCACTGCCATGACAATGCAAATAGCAGTTTTATTTTTCAGGTGTTACTGGTCCTTTAATTTTACTAGGCATGGTCTAATTTGATTGATAGCCGAGCATGGTGGTGACAGGAGACAAATCAGGGATATAGTGGTTTGACATATGCGGAACACTGCAATGGAAATCTGTCATTCATCTACTTCATTTGCCACCTCAGACCACAGGTGTTTTGCTTTATTTGCTCCTTGGCAAGGATTGCTTATTGCACTCACATCACTGTGCATTTGCTGGTAACCAGAGCACTCTAGCTGCATACCTTAAACTCGTCTGGCAATCTGCCCCATGAGCTCATGTCACACTGGTCCAGGCCCTAGTTACGTATCTACTTCTGTCAATATCATACTGTGCCAGAAACCTTCTATCAATTCTACCACTTGGTGATGGTTGTATAAACAAACTGCAACATGGTTATGGATTTATTGTAACCGAAATGTGCAGACAGCTGTGAACAGATTTCACTTCACACCACTTTTAGGTGTACAAGCCAAACAGACACATGTAGCTGCTGTGTATCAGGCAAATAAAAGTATATGAAATACAATCCAGAGGGTGTCCATGCTTTGTAGAATTTCTGCCACACTTATAATAAATGTGTAAACTTCAGGAAAACATTGCCCAGGTTGTACTGAGGTAACTTGGCTGCTGATACTTGGTCATGTATTTGTAAGATATACAGGTAATGTTATAATAGCATCTTATGCTTACTCAATATATTTTATTTGTGTTAAAGCCTTGCCATTAGACAATGTATTGTTATGGCATCCTCAAAAGTTCCAATATAGCAGTGGTGGCGAACCTTTTCAGCACTGAGTGCTGAAAAGTGACATCACTCATCAGCGCCTTCCCCTGAAGTGCAAGCGCTGATGAGTGATGTCATCGCGCCTGCATCAGGGAAGAGCTCTGCCGCGGATATCCTATTGGCGAGTGAGCGCTCCTTCAGTGTAGGCTGTGGATTTGATCTGAAAACTGTCAGGTTTGGTCAGCGGTAGCGACAGCGCGTGTACCCATAGAGTGGCCACTGCGTGCCCTCTCTGGCACTCATGCCATAGGTTCGCCACCACTACTATATAATATGTTTTTGTATTTTTTGTCAGTGGCCTCTGTGAACTAAAAAATATACCTGATTTGTTTCATGTATGGTCTAAACTGAGGACTGGGAGTCCTTTGTATTATGGGAAATGGAGTCATGTATAATTCTGCTCACTATAGAAGGGGTGTGCATTTTATTTGTGTCCAAAGTTAAGAACTGCCCAGCCAACTCCCCTTTCCCCACACAATAGAAAAGCAGTGGTGGTTTGTTGGGCCATGGCTGCAAAACCCAACATATGGTCTTAGTGTATTTTTACCTTAATTTCTGATAGTGACTTGATGCTATTGTACTTACAACATATAGACAGGCCTTAATTTTTCTACCCCCTCCCTTTATCATATTTACTAGTGAAATTCACCATGTTGCAATTCTCACTTGGGTCTTGCCCATCTACCTCACCCTTCCGCTTTTCTTTACTGTTATATTAGGTCATGTTAGAAAGATAATCATGTTGTTGGTATACATGTGTGCCTGTTTTTGCATTGTAAGGGATCAGGCACAGCTTTGAGTTTGGAGGTTTATAGGTGCTGACAAGCTTGTTCAATATTGGTTAGTTTAGGCAACACTGTTGTTAAAGCATAAATAAAGTGAAAAATCAGCTTTAGATATGTTATTCATACCTGCAGGTATATGCTCTCCTGCCGATTGCCCAAATTTTTATTTAAAGCATTGTCCCAAGCTGTTTCAGGAGACAGGCTATTCCAGAAAGTCTGCACTGCCTCCAAAGATTCATCAATGATGCAAGCATGCCCAGAGGACTCTTCTAGCAGTAAGGGATAGCACCCACAATTGCATGGACATTACCGGTGATGTACTGGGTGCCCAAGATGGAGGCTATGATATTAAATGCTGTGTGACTATGCTGAACCACAACTACCAGAGTTGGCAGAGAGTATTTTACATTAAAAATAGCTTCTTGTGCAACCCTTTCCATAGTGGAGATGCACATAACATATTTTTATTTATTTGTGTGTTTGAAACCAAAACATACTGCTCAGACCAGCTGTGTTATAAGATCTTTTTGATTTGAGTGTGTCTTTTAACATGTTTTACAGACCATGTGACACATGTTTAATACACAAGACCAAACCACAGTCCTTTCTTTTGTAGATGACCAAAGTTTTTTTCCTTTGCCTTTGTGATGTAATACTCTGCGATAGGTTTAATTTTGCAAGATTAGATAAGACCATAAATTTACAAGAACTCCTGTGTAGAAAGTTTTGTTAACTCACTGGGACATGCCAGTGCTTTGTCTTCAGTCAGATTGCCCTAATACGGTTTAATATATGCAATGAATTAGACTACATTGCATTATCCAGGGCTGTATGTACCATGTAGGCTGGGAAGGACCCTGAGCAGTCCCTCAACTGCAAAAGCATGTTCATGGTGGCCACAGATTTTGTCTGTGTTGCATGTATGCCACTGACATGATAAAGCCAATCCAATAATCTTTATTTAAAAATGTATTACATAAACATTTCAGATATAAAATACTGCAACATACCATATCTAAGATCATCACCCACTTGCATAATAGAAACATTCTATAAAGCAGCATACATAGAAAATTAGGTTACCAACCTGTCCCACTGATGTGAGTGGAAAGGATTAGACCAAAGGGTTATATTTAAATCACTGCTGCCCTGCAGGAAGCATTTGTACAGAATTGTCCCTGTCTAAAAAGGGAGGTATGATCACCCTAGGGTTAAAGTCTCATGCCTATATTTATATTGTGAAATACAGTGAGGGATTTTTTTAAATCAGATTTGACATTCACCACATGCATTAATAATTCCAAAATCCCTACAGGACTTTTTAAACCACCATATTGTATGTTAGAATTGTGAGAAAAGAAGATCTCATTTAGTCTGGCATCTGACTTACCCTTGCTGTCAACCTAAAAGAAAAACATATATACCTACACCTTGGGATTTGAAGGGGCATTCTTATAGAATACTAGTAAAATAGCACAGGAGTATTGAACCATCAGGCTAGAGAATAGCAATCTTTTTAAGCTGAGAAGCACCGATTCTCTGAATAGCTGTATCTAAAAATCCTTTATGATTTAAATTGCTTAAATATTGTTTAAATATGATATCGATTACATATTATCTAAGGCATTACTAGAACAACTTTGCTGATTTGCTGATTAGAATGTTCAGTACACCTGCAGCTGATTGAGCAGACAAAGAGAGACAAAGCCACCAGACTAACTGGTAGAAATAGAATTTTTCTTACAGAGATTACAATAGTAATGTATGGCTGTGCTATAAATATAAATCATTTTGCTTTATAACTAAGAGTTTAGAGTAATGAAATTGAACTACATTTACATATATTATTATATATATTATACAGTATATTTTACATTTAGTCTAGCATATCAAATACCTTATTATTGCAATAATTACATATACTGTTTCTTTATTGCATCCGCTTTCCCTCTTTACTATCCCATAAGCCATTGCTGCATATTTCAAGTCTCCCAGCTACACTTCCACAAATTCTGACTTTAGCTCTCCTGAGTCTCTTCCTCCCTACATTCACATGAACTTTGCCTCTTTACCACACTAAAATACACTAAATGATCCCTTAAGTTTACCTTCCCTTGAAAAAAGTCAACCGTGTATTCATTTTTTCTTTGGCAAACTGTTTCCTTTCAAAAGTTCAAGACTCTCCATTTCCATCTCCCCCACATAGATTCTTAAAAATAATGAAGCCCCCAGATGCCCTCTAACCACTTCCTCATATACTTGCCTTCATTTTAGTGAATCCTGCTCCTCCCCTCTCCTCCCCCAATTCCTAAACATCTGTAACATTTACATCACCCAAGCATCTCCCCTCCTCACATTATTACTCTTTTATTCTCCATCCATCCACATCTTAACAAACACAAGCACTCATGCATTTATGCTACTAATCCTTAGTGCTTCCACTCCTCTAAGTACTCTGCACCCTCTACACTTTTTGGTGCTTTGGTCATTGTAAAATGCTTTCTCTGTCCTTTTGCGAAAGAGCTTATAATCAGTGCTGTAAATCCAACGGAACCCTACATCTCTCCACTTGAACTTATTCTGCATTGCTACAAAAACTTATTCCCTGGATCTATCACAGTCTAGTTCTTCTCTTCCAGGGACCCCTATTTTTTTAGTAAGTGAGTTATGTAGGTATTCCTGTAGCAGATAGCCTTTAGCCAGTTGGAGAACCTGAGATTATAAAAATCAGAATAATAATTTTAAAGAGCAGAGTGTATCTTCAGTTTAAATACTTCTGGTCTCCCTTTTGTCTTTTAGTTAAAGAGATGTAGTCCTGGGAGAGCGGTTTCATTGACAGGATTTTAATAGGAGTTTGCTACATTTGTTTACATGTTCATATTGGTTCTTTTTGAATTAAAAAGCAACATGTTCTTTCCTATTAAAATTCCATTTTTCAATTTGACTCTGCAAGTCTGCAAGATGAATTCGATCTGAGTCATGCAATTTTTATTTTTTATGTATTGATTCAAGCTGTGTAATCTTCTCTATGAAAGCATTTTTCATTGACACCTCAGTGTTTTTTTAAGTGGTCAGCAACATTAACTGTCCCCAGATAACATATTTGTGCACTTCCTATAAAAGACTAGACTAGAAGGGGATATTTACCTTTATATAATATGAGATTGCCTCTTGGATATGTGATAATTCTCTAGGATCCCTCAGTAGTACCCCATAAATCTTCCAGATCCTCTCTTTAGTGTTAGGTGAAGGAAGGGTGTGAACTGTTGGTGTGTGCTCTGCACTGTGAACTATGTGAAGATACATGAGTAGTGTATAAATGTGATCTATTCTGCAATAAACATCATGTGGATGTAAAAGGTGAGTGAAATGTCTATTTTGGGGTATAGGCAACAAGTAGACCTTAAATTCTGTGATTGGTCCTAGATGAAAGGCCATTGAACAATTTGATATGGGATCTGTAGAAAAGTTGAATTTGGTTCATAAAAAAAGGATTCCTTTGGAGAAATTCTGTAACTTTGAAACAACTTTTAAAGTAAAAATGTAGCCTGCAATACATTTAATCTTGTAACAATGTACCTTATGTATTGAGCTTACTATGCCAGTTTAGGATGATCCAGCCTTGTGGCTCTAATGATCTGTGCCCCCAAAGTTGTAACTGGAGGCTGACATCTTTATAATCTTAGCCAGCCTCCGCCCTTAGCCACTGTCTCAACACATGCTCAGTCTGCACTTCTTGAAGACTAAGGAAAATTAGGCTGACTCAAAATCCAGTGTCTATTACACTGATCAACTGATAAACATTTAACTCTCTTAATGGATTAAGCACATGTGCATTAGTGTTTGGGTCACTTCTAATATACAGTATACTGAAACTTAGAACAGTTCAATGAAATGGATTAGTTTAGCATTTTTACTTTTTCCATTTAAAGGGAAATGCATACTAAACTACACATGCTGAAGGATTTTGAACATATAAACTGATATTATGCAAATAAATCTGTTTAATATAACCCATGCAATCAACAGTAAAACCAATTTCCTAACAACCAAACAATATGAAGAATTTATAAATGTTTGTTGTTAATACGATAGTAATGTGAAAAAGTCCCTTTAAAACTGGCTGCATCCTGGAAAATGCAGAAGCTGCATGTTTAGTTAGTGCATGCCACCATATAATATGAATTTAAGGGGGGAATTCACCATTGTGGGAAGTAGTGCGAACAGTTCGGGCGACTGCGCCAGTCGCGAACACAAGAGAACTTAGCAATATTTTGCATGCGCGTGCACGGAAATGTCTAATTACATTGAAAATCCTACAAATTGATGAGTCTGTTATCTAATTTACTTCACAACTTCAAGGCGTCATGAAGTTCATTCAAAAATAATATCGCTACAAATCAATTTGTTGAGTCAAAATAGTCGC
>WMED01023753.1:0-11381 GCA_019650415.1 Pipa parva
TTTGATGTTCCGAAATACTTAAGTGTGACAAACATGCAAAAAAACAGGAAATGAGGAAGGAGGCAAACACTTTTGGCTCCAAGATCTCCTTGTGAGAGTCTTTCATACCGGGTGCCAGCCAGATAAAAAATTTAAAAAAAAATCAGAAAGTCAGGCTACTTTCTCCCCTGACACCCCCCTTCTTTTGCAGGATCCTCTTCTACATCGGAAGACATACTATCTTGGGAAGCCTCGCTGATAACATCCCTAGCAGGCTTACAAGAACTCCAAAATTTCACCATGCTTCCTCCATGGAAAAAATATTAGAGAACCTTTCAGAGTCCTCTGCCCCCAAGCGTAAAAGAGATTCTGCCCCTAGAGATGAACTATCTGTTCTACTTCTATGTTCCAACCACTCCTTAGAGGAAGTTCTGGAGGAATCCACAGATGAGGCATCTCTCCCTTCTGATGAGGACTTTGAGGTTCAGCCCCCGCAGGATACATATAAATATGTGGATGATTTAATTAAGGCAGTTCTGGATATAAAAGATCCCCTCATCAGAAAGAAACAAAACACTCTTTAAACAGATAAAAAAAATCATTACTAGTTTTTCTTGCTACAAGTGCTGGTGACAGAACAATGTGAAAAGCTTGAATAAAAAATTTTCAAGATTGTATCCTTTCTCACAGGATCAAATTGACCTATGGTCCTCTCCTCAATTTGGTGATGTATCTATTTCCATGCTAGCTAAAAATACAACTTTGCCAGTTCCAAATGCTTCAGCATTTAAAGATCTCACTGCTAAAAAATTAGAAGGGTTTATGAAATCCCTCTTTGGCTATAGGGTCTTCTCTATGTCCCATTATAGCCTCTGCATGGGTTAGTAGAGCTATGAAGCATGGTCAGAATCCAGGGCATTCAGGATGGAGCTCCTAGATGGAGCTCCTTTTGCAATCTGCTATCATTCAGGAAGCCGGCTCATTCCTCTCTAAGGCATCCTTAGATACTGCAAAAGTAACGTAGAGTCTCAGCCCTGTTTGAGGCAGCTCAATGCTCCTTTTGATTAAAGTTGTGGTCTGCAGTTTCCAACTCCAAGAAGTCACTTACTTCTTTTCCATTTAAAGGAACAGTTTAGGCACCAACATTTGCTGTCTGTTTGGCATTGTTAAATAAAAGTTAAAGAATTGCTTTCTGTCATATAAATTACTTATTTATTTCCACCCTTCACAATTTAGCTCCAGTTTGTTACTGAAGCTGCTTCCCTCTCTCAGCCACTTCCTGTTTAGTGTTAAGGAATTGACTGACAGGCTGGATAATGCTAAATAACCAATCAGAACCTTTAAGCTGTCATCCACCTTTTAACTCTGAAAGGTGTAGATAACCCAGCAAAAGCAATTGTTAAAGAAAGGGCTGAAACATTGACTTTCTTTTTATATGGATTTGGTCTCTCTCTCCTGATCAATATCAGAGCTTGCTACTGACAACATACACCATTAGCTGTAAGTATTGTAACTGCCCATGGTTATTCATTAACTATGAATTTTGACCTTCCTGAGATGCCATTGTGTCAGTGCCACAAGAATCCAACCAGGAAGTTAACACATAAGGAGCTGTGTACTGCTACACAGATGGAATAATTAATACCTTTCCTCACATAAAAGACTGACTAAGTATATTAGAAAAAAAATGTATTATGCATTTACAACACACATTACGTTTTATTAATCAGGCTGGACTGTTCCTTTAAAGGTAAGAGACATTTTGGTGATCAATAATAGAAACTATTATTATTTATCAAGCGACAGGGGGGAAAAAAAGCACATTGCTTCCCCAACAAAAAAAAACAACAAGACCTTCAATGCAGCTTGAAGGCTCAGATGGGGCAGTCATTCCTGGACTCAGTCCTCTTGTTTCTATGCCCTCCTTATGTCCAACCCACCACACAACATTCAGGGGTAAGTAGGCATCCAAACACACATCCTGGCAAGGACGCAAAACTGCAGCCAGCAGTCTGCATGACTCTTCCGTTTCTCTCCCTTGAAATCACCAGGTGGGAGGAAGGTTAAAGGCTGCATTTGCAGCATGGAACCAGATTTCCTCAGATTATTGGCTTCTAAAAATCATTTCATGGGCTGCAAAATAGAATTCAAAGCCAAACCTCCCAGGAGGTTTTTTCGCTCAAGGATTCCATCTGCCCCTGAAAAGCATCAAACTTTTCAGAACGTGGTGGCACAGCTGCTAAATGCCAAAGTCATTCCCCGTTACCGCTCAACCAAAGGATCAGTGGATATTATCCAAAGTTACTCATTGTACCCAAAAAGGACGATTATTTCCGTCCAGTTCTGGGTTTAAAAAGACTGAAGAAATTCACAACCTACAGGAAATTCAGGATAGAATCCATAAGATTAGTAATCTGCTTGATGGTGCCCGGAGAGTTTTTTCACCTCCTTGGACATGAAGGACACATACCTCCATGTACCAATCCACCCGATGTAGTAAAGGTATCTCCATTTTGCTTACGGAGGCCAGCACTATTATTTTGTAGCCCTGCCATTCGACCTATTCTCAGAACCCCGAATTTTTCAAAAAAATTATGAGCGCATTCACAGCCCATTTACGTCTACTAGGGATCCACGTAACTCCCTACCTGGACAACCTCTTAAAAGCTCTTTTGGCAATACAGACCGCTATACCAATAATGCGAAACTTAGGTTGAATAATCAACCTTTAGAAGTCATCTCTGCATCCCAGCCAACAAATGGTTTTCCTGCATGTACTTTTCAACACCAAACTCCACAGAGTGTTCCTACCCCCAAAGAGGATAGAAAGGATATGGATGGCAATCCAAGACTTTTATTGCCAATCTTATCCATCAGTGTGCCTTTGCATGCACATTCTAGGATCATATATTACGTTCAGTTTCACCTTGGTCCCCTCCAGAGGCAAATTTTGCATTACTGGAGGACAGGAGATCTCTCTCAACAGATTCCCTGTCTACTCAGGCCTGCTCATCCCTAGCCTGCTGGCTTCTTCCCCAGTGCTTTTCACAGGGAAGCTCCATGACAGAACCACTGGGGCAGGTTATCACTACTGACGCCAGTTCATCAGGCTGTGGCACAGTTTTCCAGGGATTTTCAGCCCAATGAAAATGGTCTCCTCAAGAAGCAACTCCACCCATCAACATTCTGGAGCTAAGGGCAGTGTATCTAGCCTTGCTCCAGTGGTCTCAGACCCTTCACAGCCATCCAGTCCAGTTCCAATCCAATATCACCACTACAGTGGCATACATCAATCATTAGGGTGGAACAAGGAGCGAAGCAGCATCAAGAGAAGTAGCAAAAATACTTCAATGGGCTGAGGAGTAGGTTACCCAAATCTTAGTCGTGTTCATCCCAGGTTTGCTAAACCGAGAAGCAGATTCCTCAGTCATCATTCTCTAGACCTAGGAGAATGGGAACTACATCACACAACAGTGGATCTCCTCAGGTGGATCTCATGGCAACAAGGAACAACTGCAAAATTCCAAGTTTCCTAGCCAGAGTCAGGGATCCTCTGGCAGAAGGAATAGATACAATGACGTGCAAACAGTCCTATACTCTAGCATGCATTTTATCTCCAATCAGGTGCTTCAGAAGCTCAAGAGACAACTGCCTAGCTATAATAATATCTCCTCACTGGCCCAGGAGACCATGGTTTGCAAATCTGTCAGCCATGTCCCAAAAGAGTTCCCATTTGCCTTCCATCCAAGCCCTAACTTCTTTATCAAGATCCCATCTCACACCTCAACCCAGATCTTTTCACCTACATGGTGTGTTTCTGGAAACCAAGATTCTGAGGGATAGAGGTTCCTCAGAGGTGGGTATTGCCACTATGATTAAGGCTAGCAAGTCTTCCTTATCCCATATCTACTATAGAACTTGTTCTGCCTTCATTTCAATTTGTGCAAGAAGCAATTGGGAGCTGGAAAGATTCAGTCTTTCCATGGTGCTAGCATTTCTCCAACAAGGATTGGATAAGGACCTTAGCGTCGGCTCGCTCAAAAGCCAAGTATCAGCTCTGTCATCCTTTTCCAGTGTCGTCTAGCCTTCATGCCAGATGTACACACCTTTCTTCAAGGGGTAGCTCATGCAAGATCCCCTTTCCATAACATGTTCCTTCTTGGGACCTGAACCTCGTCCTTTGAGCCTCATCTGAATCCCCCTTCAAACCGATGGCTTTCATTGATATTACATGGCTGACTTTGAAATGTGTATTTCTCATAGCCATTACATCAGCTTGCTGGGTTTCAGAATTGGGAGCTCTCTCAATCAAACCTCCCTTCCTAATTTTCTACAGGGACAAAGTTGTGCTCCACACTCCTCCCTCCTTTCTTCCAAAGGTGGTGTCAGAGTTTCACATCAATGAGGATATGGTACTTCTTTCCATCTGTCTTCATCCTCAATCCCTCAAGGAGAGGCGCCCACATTCTCTGAATGTGGTATGGGCGCTTAAGTTCCACATTACTCATTCTCAGAACTGCAGATTGTGTGACCATCTCTTCATGATTTCTGGGGGTTCACTCAAAGGAAGGGCAGCTTCAAAAGCTTCACTGGATCAAGGAAGTGATTTGTAGGGCATATATAGTGCCATTATGGCCCACTCCATCAGAGTGGTGAGTGCTTCCTGGGTCTTAAGAAATCTGGCTTCTGTTGAGTAGCTGTTCAAGGTGGCTACCTGGTTGTCCTTGCGTACCTTCAGAAAATTCTACAAGATTTACAAATTTGCTTCTGTGGAAGCAGCCTTTGGACATAAAGTCCTTCAGTCCATGGTTCCGACCTAGTCTGTTTCCATATGGACCCATCCACTTGGGACACTTTGGGATGTCCCAGTGTCCCCCACAACATAAGAGAAAAGGATATTTATTCTTACCGTTAAATTGGTTTCTCTTAGTCATAGGGGACACAGAACTTCCCTCCCTGCTATACTGTACTGGTTATGCCATGTTTGACTACAGTATTACAGTTTTTTTTCATGTTATTAACCATGTTATTTTTATATTGCCTTTGCAGTCTCTGTCAGTCACAATTGAAGTGGGAAAGGGAAGAGTCAGGTATAAAAGGGAAGTTGGAGGATCTATTCAGATCCTTGCAGTGTCCTACCTCCTGGGTTTGGAAGGAATTATGTGAGGATAATTTGCTTTTGCCTTCCTCTGGATCAACATTACAGAAAAATAGGCTGAACTGGATGGACTTGTGTCTTTTTTCAGCCTTATAAACTATGTTACTGGTGGGAGGCATCTTTTACCCTGTGTTCCTGTATCCCCCTAAAACAAATTTAATGGTTATTATAAATCTCCTTTTTCTTAAGTTATTTGGCATTCCTTATGTTTTTAAACATTTTAATTTTTTTTTTGTGTTTACTTAAATGTTACAGTACAAAATTTTAGCAGACTTTATATCTAAGAGTAGGGCTTCTGATAAATGGCTGCTAATTTCAGGTGCAAATAGCTGGAAACAAACTGGGAAGACGATGTGATATGTGCTCTAACTATGAGAAACAACTGCAAGGGATCCAGACTCAAGAGGCGGAAACTAGAGACCAAGTAAGGACCAAACAGACCTCCAAGGTTTCATATATTTATACGTATATGTGTAAACTGTTTTTGTATATTATTTTTTAAAAGTTTCATTTTTTTTTTTACCCCCACCCCACCAGCACAATACTTTAAAATCAAATTTGATGATACTGTATCCCATATTTTAAAGAATAGTTAGAAATAGAATAACTATAAGGAGAACTAAACTCACTATAAATGGACCTTACAAGATTATTGAGGAGTTTTTTCTTCTGCGAAACAATTTTATTTCACATCCCTCATAATTACAGTTGTCTCACAACCCTAAACTCTTTTAAATACATTTGACTTCCTTCTTAGGCCTTCAACTCTACTCTACACATCTACTATTAAACCAAAGTCTTTTTTAGCTACTTCAACACAAAGCATTAAATATCAAATATAGCATTGTCATACCTGTGTTTCTTAATTTACAAATGTATTTCTTTTCCGCTCATAAACAAAACTTAAAAACTGACCACTAAGCTATGTATACCTGAACAAAACATTGATTTTGGCTCCTCTATGGCTTTTCTAAGTCTCTTCCCACTCCCACCTGCCTTTTCGGGTATATAAATCATTACTGTAATTTATTTGCATTGTTCCATGTTCTGGCAAGGTTTGTAAACTATATAATGTGTTATCTTGTAAATTCCCTTTGCTTATGTACAGTAGATGTTGGAGCTACCATTCGAATTGGCATTATTTTCTTTCTGGTGGTCTAGTAAACAGAAAGTGACCATATCCAATTGTCATTCATTACACTGAGATTGTCTAGTGCAGGGGTGGGCAAAATACTGCCCCGCGAGCCAAATCCGGCCCTCCAGAAGTCTCGGACCGGCTCACAGGAGGACATTAAAATGGGGTTTGTGGCCTAGCGCCATTGGGGTCAGCATGCTAGGCACGCCCCCCCCCCGGCCCTCTGAAGCCATCGGGCAGTTCATGCAGCCCAATGGCTTAAACATTTGCCCACCCCTGGTCTAGTTTGTCTCCATAACTTCTGTCCAGCTGCATAGGTCATACATTTAATGTTGGTGACATCATCACTGAATAGAAAATGGAAAGCTACTCAAAAAAAACTCGAATGGACACAATGTTAAAAAAATAATTTTATTTGTCCTTTATTTGTTATAAAACTGAAATTACACAAAATTGTGCATAAGGATTTAATAACTGCCAAAACAATGGAGAATTGTACTTTCAATACAAAATAATTGTAAATACAATTTATTACATGTAATATTACATAAGAAATGAAAACCTTTATAAAGCAAATTGTTGATTATGAAAAAAATGGAAAGCTTACATTTCTGCAGGAGGTTTTTTACCACCTGCCTTTCACATATACTGATATTGGAGCCTGGAATTTTGCTGTTCATGATTTCCCAATTTTAGGTTAGAAAACTGCAGCTTATTCTCAGACAAGCAAATGACCAGCTGGATAAAACTGTAAAGGAAAAGCAGGAACTAGAGGATTATATGAAGCAAAACACAGATGGAACAAGTACTCAGGTAAGACCTGCAAGCTTACAAGAAAGAAGTCTTTACTTTGCCTTTTTTCTGCAATGCAATTTGCACAATCATAGAGGTTGTCCATTTTCAAATTAATTTTACTATTTTGCAGATAGCACCATTCTAAGAAAGTTTTTAATTGGCCTTTTGTTTTTTATTTTTGGTGTTTTTTGAATACTTTTTTTTGTTACAGAGGTGCAATTTATAAATTATACTAAGGCTTTATTTTTTATTTAGATTTCCTGTTTATTACCTGTCTCTCTGTTCAGGCCCTATACTATTACTCCTCCAGTCTACAGTTAGCTTGCTTATTGGCTGGTTGGGAGGTTAATGGACCCTAGCAAATGTGAAAAAGCACAAAACAAAATGTTAATTCAAATACTGCAGAAAAAATGAAAGCCACAATGGTGCAACAATCTATACATTCTACCACTTTCTAAATATTAATTGCCTAAATTCAGATTGTGAGCATAGTTACTAAAGAATGACTAATTACTTTGAATCTGGGACCCCAGTTATTTCAGCATAGCACAATAGGCAGCATTTTTAAATGAACCTTGCATTTTGTATGATATATTACTGAATTCTTGGGTTTAAAAAATCCCTACAGTACCTGGTTTTGCCTGCTGCTTGGCTTGTGTCGTTTCTACATGAAAAAGAGGAGCACACTCCTTTTACTTTATCTCTTCATAGATATGACAGTGATGTTCCAGCAGTGTATATGTTTCCTCTATAAATCTTGCACAAAAAATAAGAAACTTTGGGCAATGTTATAATGAAGGTATAGCAGGGAACTTGAGCTAAGTACCGAAGGGGATTTGGTGCATAGCGCTTTGAGAATAGACCTATCAGTGAGTGTATTCTTTTCCTATCCCATAAGTTACCCTGTTGTTTATTTTTCTTCCCTAACCGCATTTGAGATTAAGTAATCTTATTATAAATGAAAGTGTAACATTTTTATATTGGTTTTTCATTTCATTTAAAACTTAAGCTATATTTCTTGAAGAGGATTTGTTACCCTATTACTTGTACACATTGCCAATCCTCATAATAACCATATTGTGGAATCGGCAATGTTCACAAGCTGACTCCACAATTACATACACATCTACAGACTCACAGCTGAACTCATTACAGTCCCCTCACCATTCATTTGTTCCACCATCCAAAAGCCCCAAGATTTTAATATATATAAAAATATATTCTCTAGATATCCAAAAATGTGTATGGTTTGTTTTCACTTGTAGGGGTTATTTATCAACTAGTAAAAATGATCGTGTTTGCCATATTTTTCCTTCTGCATACCCTGGAATCCAGTCCAGGTGGTCTTATCTGTTTGAGAGGTCTGCTGTGACCTGTGAGGTTTCATTTTACAAAATCTAGCAGAGTTCAACATTCTGTTAAGACTGCTTGAACAAACCAAACTGCTGGTTTCAGCAGCTGTTATTACACTGGCACAGAAAAAATGTATACAGTTCATGAGCTTCAATACTGAGTGCAGTCCACTGGCTATATGTTAGAGAAGCACTTTAACAGTGTATGAGAATAAATAGTAAAATAAGAGCCCAGGCTGCTATTGTTGACTTGGCTTCCCCTATATGAGGGAAAGAATAAAGGTGAAATTTATACTGTGGTTTTATCTGTCAAGAAAAAAGTTTAGATGTAAAGGCAGTGTTAACTATCCACTGTTTGTTCTTGCAGGCATAACTGTGTTCCATAAACTATTCATCTCATGCTGTTTTGCTGCTGTGTTCATTTATATAAATTTAAAAATATGTTCCAGTCTCTCTGTCTCTTATGAAAAATAAAATAAAAAAATGTAAAAAGTTAAATATAAGCCTGGGTTAGGAAATATGATATGATATAGAACATATTACAACATCTAACTGAAGGGAGATTCAATCTTTATGATGCACTTGAGGACTTTATGTTCATTTCTTTTTTTACTGTTTTTACTCCTAGATATCTGCACTT
The DNA here is from genome assembly GCA_019650415.1 of Pipa parva. Lineage (NCBI taxonomy): Eukaryota > Metazoa > Chordata > Amphibia > Anura > Pipidae > Pipa > Pipa parva. Next base: position 9,060 of record WMED01023753.1, read on the forward strand.
ACTGTTCGGGCTCAACAGTCTGAGGCACTGCTGGGGGAATTACAGCAAGCTTTCACACAGGCAAAGCGAAGTATTCAAGACCAAATGGTAATTTATTCCCTGGATATGTGTGTGTGTGTGTGTGTGTGTGTGTGTGTGTGTGTGTGTGTGTGTAAATGTATGTATGTATGTATGTATGTATGTGTCTATCTGTGTGAATAGACCTTTTACTGCATAGCTTTACATTTTCTACTTATTGTGTTTTTACTACCACTGCAAGCTTTGGTGAAAGCTATGTAGCAGATATCAGGAACATGTATAGTTTGTGTGTGTATTTAAGGAAGCAGGCATATTGAGGGAGGTTACATGCCCTTTGCCTCTGTTTCTTTCTTTATTGTTTGCATACTGTAACACACACAGACTTGCACTGCATGATACTCTAAAACAGGTCTCAATCATATGAAGGCCTTTAAGGCTGTCATCTGCGTCCTGTGGGAGCAGTCTGAGGGAGAAGTATGCCTGTCACTGGCTTAGGGTGAACCCCCACAGAACCAGCAATGGAGGGCAAGCGCATGCACAAGTGTTGTACACAGGTAAAGAAACAGTATTCAGTGATGGAACAGAAAAAAATTAGCAGGCGGTGGAGTGTATCTGATGCAGGCTTTTAAGTTCAAATTTGTTCTATGTGTGACCCATTTACCCAACTGAATTTGAGACTCCTGCTCTAAAACAAAATATCACTCACAAATACCTATATTCTATACACAAATTTACTAGCACACACATACTGGCTTTTTAGTACTTGGTCAAAGTCTCTGGTATTTAGAGTACACATGCTTCCTTACACTGCTAGAAATAACTAGGCTGACAAGAAATTAAACACAATAACTGAAGCAGACTGCACTGTATGCAGACAATTTGGAAGACTTCTGCGTTCACCTAACAAGCACCAACTATTTAGCTGGGCTCTAGTTACTGTCCTACAGACACTCCACACATTATCATGCACAGGATTAAGCTCCCTAATGGATAAGATAACCGACACAAAGCTGCTGCAAAAGAGATGAGTGCATCAATCAACCATTCATCAAAGTGTGTATAAGAGAGAAGTTGAAATGCATGTTTGATTAGTGAGCAATCAAAATGTGTGTGAGTTTAATTAATTTTAATAAAATTGTATTTTAAATGTTCAGTAAATAAATATGACATGGGTTATATGTCATATTTATATCTTTTTGTAAATTAACATGGCATTTGTTTTTGTTTACTTAAGGCTGTGCTAATACAGTCACGTGAGCAGGTCTCTGAGGAGTTAACAAGATTACAGAGAGACAATGAGAGTCTCCAAGGAAAGCACAGCTTGCATGTATCACTGCAACAAACTGAAAATTTTAGCATCCCTGAGACCACTGAGGTAAATTTACGCAGCGCTGTACAATTCAGCAATACACATATAATACAGACATGGGAAAATTACATTACACAATACAAGTGTAATATCACAAGGATATTTCACTTTTAGAGCATAAATTTATATAATTTATACAGTGTGTTTTTCTGGATTTTATTTTGAATATTCTATCTCTCAATGTTAAAACTAACCTACCCTTAAAATTATAAACTGTTCATGTCCTCGTCAGTGGGCAAACTTACAAAATCAGCAAGGGATCAAATAATTATTTCCTCCACTGTATACAGTGCCTACAAGTAGTATTCAACCCCCTGCAGATTTAGCAGGTTTGATAAGATACAAATAAGTTGGAGCCTTCATTAAGGCTTTATTTATTAAATTTATTAAAATTTAACTGAGCAACATAACTTTTTGGTTTGTAAGATTTATGTTTGAAGGCTCTAACTTATTTGCATCTTATCAAACCTGCTAAATCTGCAGGGGGTTGAATACTACTTGTAGGCACTGTATCTATAAGGTAGGATAGAGTGGTTGTGTTAGTCCACAGATGCAAAAAAAGAGTATAGTAATACTTGATTCATATTTTATTGGACTAACAGTTTAGATAAACAAGCTTTCAAAAGAAGTCTGTCCCCCCATTCTCAAGTCTCAAGCAATACTGAATATAGAAATTAAAAGTGAGCTACAAAGCCATAAAAACAGGCAAAAAGACATCATACTAAAATAAACAAACTATTGGAGTATAAAGCAATCAGGTGTCATAAATACTACTAGGAGTAGGTTAGGGCGGAGAAGTGGTGGAGGGGTGATAAGGGTGGTGGAATTCTGTGCTTCAGAGACAATCACAGTTTTAAAGCAAACAGAAATAAATTCATAGGGGGGAATTCACTATGTTCCGAAGTGAGGTGCGTAGTGTTCGCCTCACTTCGGAA
>WMED01023755.1:0-11381 GCA_019650415.1 Pipa parva
TCCGCGCCTCGCAGCGTACCAACGCCAAACCTCCAAGGTAGTACAGTGGGTTCACTTTTCGATCGTGACAGGCTCATTCCTGCGCCGGGTCCATCGTGGCTTCGGAAGCGCCGCGTCTCCCCCTTGCTGTGGCCGTCGGGCAGGCGCACTGACGTCATAGCATGCACGTCACAGCAGCGCGCTTTTTTAACTCGGCCAGCGCGATCATCTGACAGGCTCCCTGGCTATATAAGGGAGCCTGCCTGATGGGTCTGCGCCTGAGTATAGTTTTCCCTTGGTAGTTATATGCCAGGTCTCTGTTCCTTAGTGTTGTACATTATTAAAATAAAGCTCCTGCCTTTTGTTCCTGCAATTACCCAAGCCATTTGTTTCTGCCATTATCCAAGAAAATGTGTTCCTGCAATTTTTCTAGCCATTGTTCCTGCCTTGCTTGTCTGGTCTCCCTACATGTTTTGGTTCTTCTTGGGAATTTACACCGTATCTCCGTTTTGGTATTTCAGTCCTAGTTCCCGCGAAATTACCACATACGTTTTTTTACGTCCATTTTTTTGAATTTTTCGATAGAAAGGTAGCCATACTTTACATTAGTAGTATGGCTAACTTTTTATTGAAAAATTGAGATTGAAAAAATCAACTTGCTCAGTAATCTCTTGGGAACAATGCGAGATCTCACATGATAAACTCAGAAAGACTGAGAATGGTCTTTTCAACTTTAATAAATAAAAAAATCCCGTCACATGAAATGAATGTGTTGCTTTTAGGTTTACTGTTTCAGCTTTCAGGGGGAGAAAGGGGAGGACACACAACTACTAGAACCTTCCCATTCACCCACTCCCTTTCTCAGGATAAGTCCCCACTGCTTATGGGTAAAATTAAACATTGGCAATAGAAAAAGACAAATGACTTCTCCACTGTGCAAGCACATTGAATGTCCCACCAGCTCTCACCCCAGACCTATTTCAATTAACTTTGAACAAATTGGTACAAGCAACATCTCTAGGGTTATTAAATTAGTCTGGGGGTAGATTTCCATGACTCTCATAATACGGCAATAATCATAGGGCAATTTACTATATAAATATTAATAACACATCCAAGATACAGCATATGCTTCCACTAAATAAAAACAACCTTATGTTGTACGATTTTTAAGAAGAATAACGGTAACAAAGATTCTAAAGTCATTATTTAAATGTAGTTTGCGTAATTGCTTTTGTAGTATTTTGGATGAAATGATGGACGGTGGGTAGGATGAAATTAATTAATTAGCACCAATCTGTAATTCCCAGTAGTAGTCATTCATCATGCCAATGTCCTTGAGAAGTTAGGGCAAGTGAAACAATGTGAGTTGAGGTCCAAGGGGGGGGTTACACTACATGGATCTCTGAATCTCCCTCTAATTACAATAGAGTTATGTCACTTACATGGTCCGATATTCAAAATGTTGCCTCAGCAGCTCTTAAAGTTGTTGTATTTTCTCTAGGTCCACACAGTTATTTAGAACAATAAACAGTACAATGAAGCCAAATAAGTCCATTGAATTGTAATTTACAGTCGCATTTCATATTTAGTAATTGTATGTTTGTAGAGAGAATCTGGGACTGGACAATGGATATTTCAAGTTTTCTGTTCCAAAACTGCCATCGCAAAGCATTCCCAAGATCATGTATATTCACCAAGTTATGCTGTAGACAGAGGCAGTTCTGGCTAAATTTAAACCCTGGGCGAACCACCCCTTTACCCCCCTCCCCCTGGATCACCACCACCAGCCACCCCGACTTCCCCCCCTGGACCACCACCACCAGCAACCCCCCAACCCACCTCCCTCCTGGACCACCAACACCAGGAAGTTATGTTTTGAGTTTTATTTTTTTGGACGGCGCTCGTGTGCCCTCAAATAAATTGTGCCCTGGGCAGTCGCCCACACCGCTCATAGCTAAAACCGGCCCTGGCTGTAGAATCAGGTTTCCTGAGATTAATTGCTTACTATGAGGTTGGATGTGCTCATCGACCTCATCACCACTACTGTGTCTACAGTGGAGATTACATGGCACAGACTCCTCCTACTTCCCCTTCACTTACTGTAGGTAGTCCAAGGCAAAGGCACCATATATTCAGAATAGGAAGAAAACCATAAACCAGAAAATAATTAATGAAATATATATTTATGTAAACGAGTATTGTAATACTTGGTGATACTTTTTTTATTGGACTAACAGTTGTTTTAAATAGACGAGCTTTCTAGAGATCCGTCCTTTCTTTATCAAGTCGTAAGCAAGCATATACTGTATATTATATATAAGTTAAGATAGAGTTGTTGCGTTAGTTCACAGATGAAAAAAAAGATGAGTATTGCGATATTCGGTGATACCTTTTTTATTGGACTTTCAGTCAGTTTATTTAGACGAGCTTTTGAGATGTCTGTCCTCCCTTCATCAGGTTACAAGCAATACTCAATGCCTGTAACCTGACAAACAAGGATAGCTCTCTCAAAAGCTAACTATATATATGTGTGTGTGTGTGTGTTTGTATGTATACAAATGAAAATAATTAGGGATTAACCTATTTAAACCCTTTGTGCGCTACCAATTTAAGGCATAATATGTAACATTCCTTTCCAAATTCCTACATCTAGTAGCACATATTAAATAAAGGAAAGGCCTGTACAGAAATCATGGTTGCAGATACTTAATCTATCAAATCACGAAGTCTGCTAAATTATTATTTTGCTAATCTGGAACTGTTTGGTTTATTAAATGACTTTAGTGATGGCTAAGTAAATTGAAAAGATGTTTGGGGATACTTAGAGAGTCTTCTTAAACCAGAAGTATTTTAATTTACTATTTGGATAAGTGACATTTTGTTTTACTGACCTGAACAGAAGGCGAGGATTTCAGTCTATTAAAGACACAGATTATGGCATGAGAAATTGTTTTTCTTGTTATCTGACCTTTGATCCACTGGTGCCTTTTGTTTTCATGGCTGTCTGAAAGGTGAAAGAATTTAATCTAGAGCAGAAAATAATACCAGAAGTGACAAATAACCCCTCAATGGACAAGGTACACAACCGAATATCTGTATTAATTCTAAATACTCCCACCCCCCAACTCTTTCTGGTAATATACATATATCCGCACATACGCATATATGTATGTAAACTTAGATTTATACAACATTTCTGAGAGATGATTTGGAAGTTATGTGTGTGTATATATAATATATATATATATATATATATATAATATATATATATATATATAGTAGGATAGAGTGGACGTGTTAGTTCACCGATGCAAAAAAAAAAAAATGAGTATTGCAATACTTGGTGATACCTTTGTATTGGACTAAGTGCGAAATTTATTAAACTCGGAAATTTATTAAACTTGGAAAGACCGCTGTGGGTCTTTCCAAGTTTACTGAGTGAAATTTCGCATTGTTCTTGTGAAATTTTTTTTTGAGATTTTGAGATCGAGTTTTACGATCTCGATTCTTCTAAATTTTTGATGGAATGGTAGCCATGCTACTAATATAAATTATGGCTACCTTTCCATCAAAAACATTTTTTTAGAAAAATCGAAATCGAAAAATTTTGACGTCTCAAAAACATCTTGTGAGATTTCACTCAATAAACTCGGAAAGACTGAGGGGGTTATTCACTAATGTCCAAATTGTTGTGAATAGGTGTGAATTTGCCAATTAAAGACAGTCTCAATAGACTGTTACTGTCACAGTCACGTTTTTATAATGAGAATATTGTCGCAGTCCCGACTTTACTATGTCTCACATAATGGTTACAATGGTTGATGTGTTCTTCTGAAGTACATGAATGATCACATTTCCAGTGCTTTCCTGCCAGTTACCCTATTTAGGACAACTCAACATCAGCCGCTGATTATAGGACTCTTCGTGTTATTCCCTGTTGTCTTCTGTTTTTTAGACTTTGGCCTGTTTCCTGGATTTTTCCTGATTTCTGAGTGCCATGACTTCTGCTCTGGTTTCTTGATTATTCTTGCCTACTGCATGACATGACCTAGTATCTTTTTTTGACTACAAGTATTGTCTACGCCGGGTACCCCTATGGTTCCCTATACTACTAGTAGACAGCTATCCTAGGGGCCGTGACCTCAGAGTCACCCTCGGTAAAGGACATACCTCCTTGCAGATGTCAAGGGTGAAGACTCCAAGCCTTAGGCTTAACTAGTACCAAGTCTGCTGTAGCACAAAACTACTGTTCCATATGTCTGTCTGCAACCTTCTTGTCACACCACCCAGTCAGGACTTGAATCCTTATACCCATCAGAGGTTTTGGGAAAAAAATGTAAAATTATTTTTTTAAAAACCAGAGAGAAAACAAAAGGGATAAAGACCAGTTGCAACACTTAGGGTAACATTATCTACAATATTGTAATTAACAATCACTCCTTCTTCAGTGCAATGAATAATATAGTGACTTTCCATTCTAGGATTGGAACCTTTATTGAGATTTTTTGATAGAGATCCTAGATGCGGAACAGATTTTTAACTGATACATTTATTAATTATCTCAAGAAAAGCAGGACCTGTAGAAGCGCAAAAGTGAAAAACAAAATAGGGGAGGAGAGAGAAAAAACTATCTCCCCTAGTGTAATATGTCAATGATCAATGACACCCAATTTATGGAAAATCAAAAATAAAGGAAATGTGCTTGTCCAACACCAAAAGATGGTAAATATATGGAAAAAATATATATTAAAAAATGGAGGGAACAGTCCCTCTAAGTATAACACTCACCAGATATGCACTTCTACAGGTCCTGCTTATCGTGAGAGGATTAGTCTTTTTTCTGTGTTCCTAAGAGGGTGATTGGGAAGAATCACCCTTCATTGTTAGTTAAGCGCATATACTCACAGTGTGATTGGACTTTCTGGACACTTTTTTTTTTTTAGACTTTGGACTTTTTTACAAGGTATTTTACCTGTTTATATATATATATTTTGAACAGGTTTCTGTTGATTCTTTGTTCTATATTTCCATACATTTATTAATTAAATCATTACATAAAAATTAAAGAAGTGCAGATGTCTGTGTACAATGGTAGCTGGTTATACAATCATAATTGCTCATACTGTACATGCTTATCAATATGTACCCTTTGCAGTCTACAAATATATATATATATATTCGCCATTGGGCCGCATCAATGGTCTAGATGGCCTCAGACAGCCAGGGGGTCTAGAGTGCTGACGCCTACGGTACGGAGGTTGGCTGCAACCTCCCTGTTTTTACATCCTCACACAGGCCAGTCTGATGGGCCCACGGGCCGTAGTTTTCCCACCCCTGATTTAGTATATCAGTTTTTTGTATGGGCTATGCACAAGTCTTATATTCTGAATAAACTAGGACCACTAGCTAACGTGGCTATAACATTCTGATTTTTATCACATGAGAAAACATGTACATTGCAAGAAATCAACCTTTGGGCCAACCAGGAAATAACCCACATATATTGTAATTTATTTTCATTTTATCCCCAGGCTGTATCATCAATTTATTTTTATGTTTTTGCTTTTGGAGAAACATAACTAACTTGGGACAATAAAGGCGACTTACAAAACCTATCGAATTGGGCCATGTGGAATATTTCCACTTTACATTAAAAATAAAGTGATTTTGACTGCTTTGCATGTTACCTCACCGATCAAAGAATTCAGCTAACTGGGTTGTAAATCACTTTTTCCCTTAGATTATCTCTTTATGTGAAAAGCAGTAGATATTTACAATTTTTCATTTCAAGAAGACATTAAAATGTGCTACAACAATTACAATTGTCCTGCATAGAGGAATATTGGCAGCTTTGAGGTTTCTGGGCTTAAGCATAAGTATCACAAATTATTGTCTAATGCAAATCGCCAAGGGAAAACAAATCATTTTTTTTTTTTGTTTAAATATCTTAGTCTGAACAAATTATACACTCAAAAGTGCTACAATAATCAGAAGTAGAAATTGTAAGAGTAACAGACCTTATGGTTTCATGTTAAAGTAAAATTGCCTAACATTTTTGCCTTCCTCTGGACAAAACAAGGGTAAACTATGTTTATTTTTTATTTTTGAAACTGGATAAACTTGATGAACCTGTGGGGTTTTTTTTTTTCAAAATAACTTTATAACTATATAGATTATGTATTTTAAATAAAATATTCATTTACAAAATGCATGTACATTAATAAAAAAAAAAAAAAAAAAAACTCTTTCTATACGTAATGAGAGAAACAGATATTCATGATCATTCCTGTTTAATATTGCATTATGGGGCTTATTCATAAAAAGGGAAAATTCGATTGTCAAACTGAAACACTAATACTAATTTAGGTTCTACTAATGAAATAAACATTTTGTATATATATATATATATATATATATATATATATTTTAAAAAATGTACATTTATACAGTGTTTCCCTCTGTCGTCTTCCCTGTCATCCCAACTAATCTTTCTGAGTTGGGTTGGGCAGGGCTAAATGATGACTGACATTATAGCTCCTCCAATCAGATACCTTAAATCATGATCTAGCAGGGATCTGATTGGAGGAGCTATAATGTCAATCATTTAGCCCTGCCGAACTCAACTCAGGAAAGAAAAGTCAGGCTGACAGAGAAGATGACAGAGAGAAACATTGTATAAAGTTACATTTTTAAATACATATATATTTTCAAAAACATTTAATTAGTAGAACCTAAATTAGTATTAGAGTTTTGAGGTGACAGGCGCACTTTAATTTGAGAAGTTTTAGGTCAGTTCCTATCATTAAAGAGTAAACTTGTAGCTATTTCAAAGCTGTTAGAGAGACATGCTCTAGCATTTAGATGAAGGCATGCTATAATGAGCACCCCTGTGGTAGTCCATCTAATGACCCTTTGCAGTAAATATCACCATTATATACCATATGGGACAACCAGCAGGTGACCCTGTAACCAGAATCTAGTAAAAAGGAATTTGATTGGAAGAAATAATAATAATGATAAAAAGCAACTTCTGGTTGGTTGCGATGGGTTACTAGACCACTGTAAAGTTTTCCCCTGTTGATGAATTCCCCTGTATATGTATAATCTAAATTTCACTATTATTACATCGCTTCTTGTATTACACTTCTTTTATGACCAGTTTCATCCATTTTGCCACAGTATACTTACGTTAATGCCGATTTCACCAAAATATAATAAACTTATCTCTGTCTCTTACTTGCTATATAAAACATTGACTGCCAAAAAACAGTTGAAAGTTGATTCACCACTTTTAGTAAAAAAAAAAAAAAAAAAAAAAATATATATATATACAGTATATATATATATATATATATATATATATATATATATATATATATATATATATATATATATATATATATATACACACAAATACAGATACTGTATATGTGTATATTTGTATTGTGTGCCTTTTGTTTTTTGCATTTGTTTACGGAATTGAAATATGTCGGGCTTCCAGAATCTTGAACTTTTGTAATCCTGATTAACATTAGGGATTTAGGAGATTGGTTATTTGGCAAATGTTAAAGTCATTTGGATTATTTACTCAGCATAACCCACGGAGAGAAGCCACGGGAGATGAAATGGTTCAGCAGTTTTCTTGTCAGACTCTTTAGACAAGCATTAGGCAGTGGAGAGAAATTCAAGACTCAAGTGTTGAAATCGTTTAATAGGTTTTACACAAAAAAAAAAAAGAAAAAACCCTTAAGATTAGTGGCAAGATGTTTTCTCTGGGTAAGCACAGCTGTATTAGAACAAGTCATGCGGTGGTGGTCTATTTAACTATGGAATCAGACAACCAGCCAAAAAGAGAGCTTTTGTTCGTGTAACTCTTGTGCCCTTCTCAGCGAGTTTCTGCTGGCCCTAATGTGGCTAATAAAATGCTACTCAGGTGGCAAAATCTGCTTACTGGCTTATAAAAATGCTACTGTAGGTATTGCCATCTGTCTCAATGCTGGATTTCCATTAACCTTGTATAGTGTAATATAAACTGGCGCAAGGAAGCTTGTGTATCTGTGTACAGTAAACATTTAGATTGTAAGCTCCTTGGGGCAGGGACCTCCAACTTCTTGTGTCAATCACTACCTAGCACTTAATTTGATGTATCCTTGTGATATTTTACTTGTATTGTTTAATGCACTTGTTTGTATTGTACTTGTATTGCTGAATTGTACAGCGCTGCGTAAATTTGTGGCGCTTTATAAATAAAATTATACATACATACATTTGCTTTTCTGTACTTATTCAGGAAGAAACATAGTTCATGTAATTGCTGCATCATAATTATACATGCAGATTGTTATGACGCTAAGACCAGAACCCAGGTGAATTTCACATTTGTCTAAGAAAATGTGGATACGTACTGTACTGTTCCTTCCATCTGTAGCCCTAATTAAATCAGCCAGAGTCTTGTGAACAAAATGAATCCCTATGCGATATCTCTGCAATAAAGAGTATAATTGAGCCCGTGGGAGCCTGTATATTATCTTCATTTCCTTAACTGCAAATCTGCTGTAAATATCAGGCACTGTTAGCTAAGAGTTTCCTGGGGTTCAGTCATCCTTTTCATGCTGATACCACCAACATGGACATGTACTACTTATTTGTAAGCTGGAGTATTTAATTTATTGCCCTTAACGTATCAATTTTATTTCCTCCTCAATGGAATTACAGATTGATACTTCTTAGAGGTTCCTGAGAAATTCTTCAAGCTATTCTGAAATCTTTGCGCTTGACAAGGCCGTCTCTAAGTCTATTTTCACTCCATATGATATCGGGCAGAATTTATTAAAACTGAAAATATTAATATCGCGCTATTTTCACAATAACGATATAACCGATATCGGCTGAATTTTACCAATATTGCCGCCGGTATCAATATTGCAAAAATATTGCGATATCGAATTTGAATGATATTATAGATTTTTCCATCGAAATTATATCGCGGTATCGGTAATATCGTTATTGTGATATTGAAAATCGGCCGATATCGTAATATCGATATTTTCGATTTGAATAAATTTCACCTCATAAATGTAAATTCATTTGACAAAAGTTAAACTGTATGGTATACATTTCCTTATATATTTATTGAAGTAAACAAGTGTTTTGTTATTTTTTTGTTTATTTTTCAAAGGAAAAACACTTCTCTCAGAAACTGATGAGCTATCGGTGCATTGTGCACAAAGATTTGTATGTACACCACCACCCACGGAAGAGGTGTGTACCCCAAAAGCATTGTCATTTATCTGGAAATGTAGGTTTCCTATATTCCTGCATATTAGTACATGAGCTGACCAGTTAGCATCTCTGTATAATATCGTTGATATATCAAATGATGTGCTTGAAGAGTGGTTTAATATGTTTTTATTGCTTTGATGCACATTGTATCTTGGATTTCTGATTTCTACTCCATTGAGTCAATATTTTAAATGTATATTAACACCAGTAAATAAAGGTTTTCCTTGTGACTTAAAACCATTTATACTATTTAGTAAAGTAAATTAGCATTAAGAAGAAAAAGTGTCTAATTCTGCTCCTGTCTGGTGTAGCAAAACTTGCATAGATAGGTCAAAAGAATTCAAATCAAATGATAAAACCAGCATTTTCGACACAGTTTTTGGTCATTTTTTTCTAATATTTTACCACTGACAGGCAAGTAGTATGCATTGAGTAAACGTCTATAAAAGTGAGAAATATTAACAAAGGTTCTTTTAAAAAATCTCCACTATATATAAGTTTACATTTTAGGGTAAAAGATATAGTATACATACCATATAAATATAAACTGTAGAAATAGTTTGGGTGTTTGGCCAGTTGTTTTTTGCCCTCTGTGAGGATCCATCTTATATCACTCGGTCACAGACAATGCATCCCACCTTCATTCACAAGCTACTCAGGATCTAGGGTATAGGCTTCCCTATACTGAAGAAATATTGTATTGGATTAATTCATTTATATAAAACTGATATAATACACAGTGCTTTACTGAGAGCTATCATTTACTTGTAAGCCCTGAGCTTACAATCTAATTTCCCTATTCAGTCACATATAAAGACAACCAACCTATGTAGTATTATGTTTTTGGTTTGTGGAAGGAAACCTGCACAAAATACAGGGAGAACATACAAACTCCATGCAGATGAACCCAGGGTGGAATTAAACCCAGGACTCAGCTATGAAAGGCAGCAGGTACTAACAACTGACGCACCGCACTGGCCATAAAGAAGTGACATATTTCATCAGTACATTATAGTACAAATAAAGATTGAGGGACACACACCTTTTAATATTTCATTATGTGAAGTATCTTTGTAAGTCAGCTCAAAACTACCATGGAGCTAGGAACCTAGTTTTGCAACTAACAACACTATCACTTATCCTCATTATATTCATTCAAATAAATCCACAATAGCATTAGTCCATTAAAATTCTATTACACCTCAGTGCGACTTCCCAGACTGTGGAGCGCCAAATCTACACCACCAATGCAAAAGCCGATCAGGCCACAAATTATAATACTAATAGAGTGCGGCAACCAGTAACTTTACAGAATTCAGGAACATTGCTTACCCTAATGAATTCCAGTGTGTTAGTTAGCATGTGTTAACATTCTTGGCTGGTAGAGTTGGCATGATAAACCAGTTTATGTTCATGTTACAAAATTGGTCAATTAATGAAGACAAAAGGATTGAATTTTACCTTTTTATATTCTGAATACAGATGTTTAACAGTTTTGACAACACAATGGGAGATTAGCTTTATGCTGATTACTGATACAAGATCAGAAAACAACTTTTCGATGTTAGAAAAAATGCATAAAGTAGTGATTTTCTACATGACGAGAACAGCATTTTTAGATATTGACATAATAAAATAAACTCTGTTTCTCCATCATTAGTATATCAAAAAACCTTTTCGACTTTGATAAATTTCCCCAGTGAGTTAAGATAAAGTGAGATAAGATAATATGTTTATGATTAGTCCTATGGGGATGATACTGTGAGCACATTGGGATATGTTGATGGATGCATCGGACGAAATTAAATAAATTCGGAAAAGCCCGATTTCGCTTTTCCGAATATGTTCCCACGAAATCTCAGAAGTTTCTCACGGTAAATATCGCAAGAGTTTTTCAATCGATATTTACCAACAGAAAATTTCGATCAAGTTTTTCAATCTTGATTTTTCGATAGAAACGGTAGCCATACTACTAACGTAAAGTAATGTACACACTGCTAATGTAAAGTAATGTACATACTACCAATGTAAAGTAATGTACACGCTGCCAATGTAATGTAATGTACACGCTGCCAATGTAATGTAATGTACATACTGCTAACGTAAAGTAATGTACA
>WMED01023757.1:0-11380 GCA_019650415.1 Pipa parva
TCAATAGTCCCACACACCCCAGTGACCCCACAATACCCCCCAGTGGCCTCACTATCCGCCCAGTGTTCCCAGATTGCCCCCCAGCCATAAAATTTACCCCCAATGATAATAATAAAAAAAGAAACAACCACATCACAGATGCGCCAGTAGCCCATAAAGCCACACATTGCTCCGCTGACCCGCGTATTTCCCCACAAAGGTGCTAATTTCCCCAGCAGATGCAAATCACCCAGCAGAGCTGCAGATTGGCCCACAAAGCCACTGACTGCACCGCTGGACCATGTATTGTTTTTAATCTGTTGTTTTTTTGTGTGATGCGGACCAGCCTCACCCAAATTCTACCTCCAGTGGCCCCCGGGTAAATTGAGTTTGAGAACCCTGCTCTAGAGGGAGAAGAGAGTAGACAGAAAGTGTTGCAGACCCGCAGGATGAAGAGCAGCTAAAGCAAGGAACAGGAGGCAGGGGGACAAAAGGCAATGATCAGCAAGTATATTTACACTGTCCATGCTCGCCACCTTTAGACCTAAAAGTGGGGCCACCAACAGGAAGTACAGGAAGTATAGGGGAGACTGCTGTGGAGGGGGGGTCCCACCAGCTCAGCAAAACAGGGGGGCCCATAAAGACTTTAGAGTAGGCTTCAGAGTAATTTCCAATGAAATTGATGTCCTAAAGGGGCACTGAGCAGTGCAACTGGGCATTTTTCAGTGTTAATGGGATAAAAATTTGTCTTGGTTTTTTTTTGGGGGGGGGGGGGGGTGCATGATTTTGGAAAGCAGCCCTGCCCGTGAGTGCTTTTAAGTAGTTACAGTGAACTCTCTTCCCTCTGCCTTTTTCCCTTCTTGTTTCTGTTCCTCCTTTAGAGGCAACATATTTCTCATTTTATTTTACTTTTGTTCATTAATTTCTTTTTTCTAATTAAACTTTAGAAAAAAAAAATGTATTGAAATATTTGATGATAGCTTTTTTTTTTTGTGGTCAGTTTAGATAGACAAGCTTTCAAGCGGTCTGTCCTCCCTTTTGAGAATAATCTGAAAAACAAAGATTTCAGAGAAACATCGCACCAACATTTCGGCTTCTCTTGATAAAGGCTCCAAGAGGAGCTGAAACTTTGGCCTCATATTTCTCTGAAAATACATTTATTGTTTTTTATGATTCGAGGGAGTGCTGGTTCTTTTGTTAATTTTATATACTAGATTTTGACCTTGCTCCCTGGCTGCAATATGGAAAGAGCTGTCCACATTAAATATATATGGCTCGTAGCCATTTTGACAAAGGTCTTAGGGAGAAGGCCAAAACTTTGAAGGTGTTTTTTTTTCACTTAAACAAATATTTAAGGATTAAATAAAAGTTGTTGCTTTATATTTTAGCTATGCTATTCAGAAATTTGTCCAAAGAGTGCACCAGGTTTATATAGTGCATTTTTGGTTATTCAGGTTGCACCCAGGCAGATACGTTTACAGGTGGAGTGCAGGTGTACATACAGAGGAGGCCCTGGACCTATTAGCGCCCTAGGAAACCCCTCACCCGGCTCATCCCGTCCCGCATCCCCCCCGCCCCCCGCCACCCTCCCTGCCCCGAGCCGCCCCCCTTGCCCCTACTCACCTCCAACACCGCCGTCCAGCTGCGGCTCAACTTTAGATCTCCCAATTGGCAACCACTGCTGTACTTCACATCTCCCGACAAGCAGCCGCGGCTGCAAATTGGGAGATTTAAAGTTGAGCCGCGGCTGCACGTAACCTCTCTCACTGTAAAAAATAAATTGCAAGGGGGCGCCCCAAGCATTTGCCTATACTGCCTAATGGCAGAGCTGGCACTGTGTACATATACCAATCATTACCTGTACTTTGTACTTTCACAAAAAAGAGTCTACTAAAGTATTTGCTGTAATTCTTCTATCATTGTTTATATAAGGTAAATGCATAACATAAAGATTGTATAGAACATCTCTAGGGGAGGGGCAAATTGATTTTTTCAATAGAAACATAAATGGTGCTGAAATTGCTATTTACAGAGACTGCCTCTGAGACTCCACTTATGTTAATGAAGAGAAGTTATGTACTGTGTAAACAGTAACATAAATTCTCATACTCTATTGCAGTTGATTTTAATGTGAGACAACCATAGACTGAGGATCTCTTTTTTTTTTTTTTTTAGGTAAAAACATTCTAAAAACATATTCACTTGAAATACTGGATCTGAAATCTAGATTTAACCTGTCTAGTAATAAAAGAACAAAACTGTTTTGAAAGGACAAAAAAGCAGATGTGAATTTGTTATACAGAATGACAACATGATTTGTGTCTAGCAATTGAATTCTATATTTTTTAAGGGGAACTCATCTGTGAATATCTAAGATTTGTGTTTACAGTTGGTGCCCAATTCTAGTAAATCCATGGGTTTTAAAGTCTATCATAAAATGCTTATGTTGACTACACTTGCAAATGATGGCAAAAAATAAAGTTAGCCTGCTGAAAAGATTATTGAGCTGCCAAAATAGATGCCAAAGCACGTATATGTACGATTAGATCACTTTAGGAATGGGGTAAAGTAGAGGTGATGAAGAGTAAATCTGTGCTTTTGGCCAACAAAACCAGTGTTAGAGATGCATTTCTGAAATTCAAGCCAAATTTCAAAGTCTGGGGGAAATCCAACTTGAAACCCAAGTAAAGCCTCAGTCACTCATTACCCAATGATATCATTTTAGGCACCAAATGTACATGTAAAGCACATTATCTGCAATGATTTGATACTTTTTACAAAATGTTTCTATTTTTTTGTATGAGAGTTGTCTATAACATATTTCTGACAATATCCATTTTTAAAAAGTCACTTTTTCCTTTATTTTCCTTTAAATTGCTAAAAACTTTCCAATACCAAACAACATCAGGAAGGCACATAAAGTAGTACAGGTTTTTCAACTAGTAAATGCAGGAGAAAAAGACTATATTTAACAATATCAGTGTTTTCTCCTATTTACTAAACTGTTCAAAATCATTTTATCCCCCAAAACAATTCTCCACCCTCAGGCTGATGTAAATCCTTTATTCCCTATGGTCCTGTCATTTAGCCTATGTCCAAAATATTTCCCCATTGAAAAGAGAGATTGATATGGATATTGATCTATAATGGAAGGAACCCTCATAGAAATGCATTGCAAAGTTTCTCCCTGTTAACGATTAATTTTCTAAACTAAATATATAAAATGATGGTAACAATACATGTATACCATGTGCGGTGGCTCAGTGGTTAGCACTGCTGCCTTGCAGCGCTGGGCTCTAGTTCAATCCCACCCTGGACTTCATCTGCATGGAGTTTGTATGCTCTCCCCACACCTGCGTGAGTTTCTCACGTGTGTGTGACTGAGTGAGGTGAGTTTCACCTGTGTGTGTGACTGAATAGGAAAACTAGATTGTAAGCTCCATGGGGCAGGGGCTGAAGTGAAAGGTGAATCTCTGTAAAGTGCTGCATAATATATTAGCACTATATAAATAAATATATAAATACTTGCTGCAATTACATATATGAAAATACTATTGTATAAAAAGTGAAACATCAAAAAAAGATTTATAAATATCACACAAGAGAAGATATAGACATCTAATCAAAACTTAGCATGTCACTTTACAGTTTTATACGGAAATTGTCTGGTAGACTGTTCCAAATAATCTGCCAGGCCATGCCATCTGTTTTATGATTTCTGTTATAATAACCTTGGCTGTGCGTCTGTGGTCATTTTTCTGCTGTAGAATGAAGTTTGGAAAAATCAGAACCCTGTATTGTGTAATTTTTGTAATTCAGTTTTTCTTTTAATTAATGTTTTCATGAAAAATAAATGAAATTTTTTTGTGACAAAGCACAATTTAGCATTTTTAAGTTTTGGAGGCAAAAACTGTACTTTTGTTCTGTATCTTTATACATTTTTCCCAAACTAGACCATTTGCCACATATTTACCATTTTCAAAGTTTGTAGTTTTTATGAGTTTTGCTGGATTGTGACCCACCATAAAAGCATCCATCTAGAAATATAAATTCGGTTTCTTTCTCTATCCTAATTCCTCTTTAGGAGCTCAGCTTAGAAGGTTAAGTCAAGGAATTCACTAAAAATCTTGATAAATTTTGAAAAAAACTAATCAGAATCCTGCAGGTGTGTATTCTCCCAGAGGTGCTGTACATCTGATTCTTTTTGATTGTTTTTTTCAAGTCACTAACTTGAGATTCCAAATTGATCAGCTAAAGAGGAAGTAGGTGAAAGAGGAGGGACTTCAGTAAGAAAATGGCAATTCAAAACAACTGAAAATAAGGTAATCCTCAGCATTCTCAAGTCTGTGGATCAAGTTAGTGGCATGAGAATTCAAATCAGATCAGCTGAAGAAAAAGTAGGTGAGGAAGTAAAGGTCATTTAAGTGTCAATTACATTACTGAATAACTGTTGGGGGATAGACTTATATTATTATTATTATATTATAACTGGTGAATGCACCTCAACATTTACTTTACCATAGAATTATTGCCCACCCTCTGCAATCAGCACAAATTATACCAGAATCTACTCATCTCCCTTTTTTTTTGTCAGGTGTGAAAAACACACAACATTTCAGAGGTTACCGCCTTTGTCAGATATGGATAATTTATGAAAGTAGAGGTGCCTGAGCATCATTTTATTCTATATTATGTTTTTACCCTCTATAATAATAAGACTGGCAAATAAGTTACTCTCTGCACAAACCCCTTTGTAAATTGAAAATATTAAATTAAGTCCCGTTTGGTATATTTATTCAGTTCTTGGCGTTTCAAATTATGAATTATTAATTAAAAAAAGAACAACTCTTTTTCAATATATCTCAGATTTCAGAGTCAGAGTTCAAATAGACAGAAAATATTGTCATGTAAGTGAGTCTGGGGTTCAGATAGAATTTCTGCATGCAATCTTAGAAGAATGAAAAAAAGAAATGATACTTTTTCTATTTAGGACAATATATATATATTATCTTATAGGCTTTATTAGTAAAAAGTATATTTCTTTTTCAGCAGAGAAAAAGGATTGACTAAAGCCTAGAACAACCCAGCAACGTTGTTTATTGTTTGGAAGTATTAATTACGTATCCACAGCAAACTATGATGTCAGGAGAAACACAAGTCAGAGTTCCAATAAATTAGAAATGTGGTTGGGTGGGTCAGTTTACTTAATGCATTAGTGAAACAAATCAAAGCTCACATAAAAATAAAGGAACAGAACAGGCTGAAATGTACTCTTAAATAAAACACACTGGGATATAAAAATAGGAAGAAAAAGCAATAGGCACAGTGTTATGGCATTTTGCATTATGCTCACTTCAAATAGTTTATTCAATTCTCTTTTTATATTTTGGTTCTCTGCATTAGATCTCTCCAAGCTACAGTTATGTTGTTGACTACAACTCTCAGTACCCCAAAACTCCCAAAGAGACAGCAAATTCGCCAGCAAGCTGGGGGAGCATTTTAGAGATATCGGATTTGTATGTTCAGGTAACATCCAGAGCTTCAGCTGTTGTATAAATACAATTAACAGAACCTCACTGCCATCACAGCTTGAGGGTAACATGCTGGATGTTGTAGTTCTGAGAAATGTTGGGGGTTGGAAAATGTTGCTGACAACATGGCAGAAATAAGGTTTAACCTTCAGCTGAATCTCTGTAAAGGGCTGCGTAATATATCAATGCTATATATATACAATACAATACAAAAAAAAGCAGTTTGTGAGATCATTCATTAACCAAGCCAGCCAGCCAGCTCAGCCAACTAAATGGGGGCAGCCATTTAATCTACTGGTGTATTCTGCCTTTGTAGTCATGTTGGGATTGCCAATTTATTAGGATATAAGGACAAAGAATTTAATTGCTTCCCTGAGGCATATCAGTTTGGCTATCCGTGGTAACTAACATAATTTTGTAAACATTATAGAAATTAAAGGCAAAAGATTAAAATAAGGAGAAGTGAAATTAAATTTCCTTTTTTTTTTTCTTCAAAATTTAGCCTGCAACTTTGGAAAGTGTGTTGTACTGGAACACTCTGATAAAACAGGAGATGCCAATGACTAGAGGTGACTCGATCGGTATCTCAATAAATGTCATCATCTAGATCAAGGGTGTTCAACTCAAATACACAAATTGGGCCAAAATTAAAAACAAAGTCATGGGCCAGCCTTAATATTTATTGAAAAAAGGTCTACAATTTAGTACGTTTTTTCTTCTCATCAGATATAAAGATGAACTTTTCCAAACAGGTCTGTTCTTAATTTTGTGAAAAGATATGCTCTTTCCCAGAAATCTTCTGTTTTCCACCTTTCATTTGGCCATTTTTGGGAAGGGTGGCCAGATGTGACTGGTAGCATGAGGTTGCTAATTAATGTCAATAGAGGTGGGGGATTGACGTGCCAACATACCAGCAGAGCATCCTGGGATTTGTAGTACGAGCAGTGCATGTTCTGTCTACTGGTGGGCCAGCTTTAGTAGACATTTGAGTGGTTAGCCACTCAAGTCCAAATTGTTGCTTATAAGTCTGAATTCGCTTGTTAAAGATAGTTGCAATAGACAGCTACTGTCACAGTTGCGTCTTTATAATGAGAATATTGTCACAGTCGTGACTTTACTATGGAAATTTGTCGCAGTTGCAACTTTAAAAATTGTTGCGGTTGCGACTTTACAATGGGGAAATTGTCGCGGTTGTGGATTTGCTATGGGAATCCGCTGTTTGAGATTTCAACAGTCGAATTCTTGGTATTTTCTCGCGGGCCAAATATAAATATTCTGCAGACCAGATTTGGCCCCCATGCCAGAGTTTGACACCCCTGATCTAGATTCACTAATGATTAATGCAGGTTGCCCTCTCCAGTAACCAATCAGCAGTTAGCTTCTCCTGTGTCAGCTACAGTTAATATAATTGTCAATGGTCCAAAAAGATGAAGCAAAACAAAGCAAAAAGATGAAGCAAAACAAAGAAATTTCTTTTTAAAAGCACAAAAAATAAAATACAAAAACTGAACTAATGACAAACTGTGCTAGACTAGCACTACAGCATTGTGATGGGGGAATTTATCAAGGTAATTTGGGCCTATTTGATTTTAGTCGTCGCTTTTCGGCACATCTTTGGTGATTTTTTTCAATTGGGAAGAATTTATGAAGAAGTAACTGCTAAATTGTTTTTTGACCAAATAAAAAATTGATATGCAAAATTTTCCATTGATTTCAATGGAGCGCATTTTTTTCAATTGTGACTGTTTTCAATACTAATTACTTTTTTGTCATGAAAATGACTGAAATTTTTTTTTGTTGCAACAGTTTTTGTACAGCCTTCTGCACAGAAAATAATGAGTTTTTTTGCCACCCTCAATCTAGCAAATATGTTTTGGCGACAAAATTAGTTGCAAGGGGCTTAATAAATAGCAATACTGGTGGCATTTTTCCCCCCTTATTTTATGAAAAATTTGATATTGATATACTTTATGCTTTTTTTTTCCACTTTGATAAATACCCTCCAAAAACTTAATTCCAAGATGGGCAACGCCATTATAACATTGTTTCCCAATCCAATCCAGACTGATATCAATGGATGTTCAGGCTTCCCATATAAGGATCTAAATATTATATGATTAGTTTGTAAGACATCTAGTAATACCCAGGATTCCCACTATCCCTACCTTGTCCTAAATAGTGAGTTTTAAAAACACATTTAAAATAGAAACGCTCATTGCTAATATGAATTTTTTTATTACAGCAGATGTAGAAATAACAAACTTTATTCTTTGCTGAGCAGCTAAGTCAGATCAGTAAAACTAACAATTAAATAACCATATGCTCTTTGTCAATTACAAAGTTAAGCCAGCCTTGTTAAAGATAAATAATAACAAATAAAAGTAAGCCTTAGCTGTCATTATCTAGCTGCTATGGAAAAGTTAATATCAGCTTTCCATTCCTCTTGATTCTCAGGCAGCTATACCATTAGTAAACAAATCCGAAGGCCAGGTTTTTTTTTGTTTTTTTTTTTATTTCTCCTGGGAACCTGGTTTTAATAAACCAGCATAAATTTTCAGTCAACACCCTAGATCACCATGGAGAAAGTAAGAGCAAAACAACAAATCTCTCAAAACGTTTGGCCTTTCCAAGGTTGCTGTTGCCTTTGTTAGAACCCAGGTGGAAATGCTGGAAGATGTCCAGTGGTTTAATCTCGATCGCAATCCCCACAAATCTATGATACCTTATGGGAAGCCCTGTTACATACTATTGTTCGGCAACTACGGCCGCATATTGCTCACAATTAAAGCAAAGGATATGCAGAAAAATTCATATTCCCCATATGCACAGACTTGTGAAAACGTCAGCAAAATGCAATGCTTTTGGTCTCACTCCATGACAAAGGCACAGGATCTTTAACTACTGAATGCTCAATCACACTGCTGTGAAAAAATGGAGAATTCTGTTATGTCACTGCAAAATGAGAAGTCAAATTAAACAATGTAGGTGGTTTCTAAAGGAAAATATATTCTATTTACTATAAGTGGAAACTTCCATGGGGAGCATATTTATCAAAGAGTGAATTTGCCTAGCAAAGTAATCTATTTCACAACACTAAATTAGGGGAACATTTACTAAAACACGTTTTTTGACTAGTAAATGCAGAAGAAACAGCCATATTCAATAATATTGATGTTTTCTCCTATTTACCAAGCTATTCAAAAGCATAGGCGTGTGTACAGGGTGTACCTAGTGTGCCCGGGCACACCCTAATGGTAGCACGCAGGATGATACACCGCATATAAAATTGCCAGTGTGAGCTTAGCCTTAAGATTTTTTTTTTAGGGGCACACCCTAATGAAATGGCCTCCGCATACCTATGTTCAAAAGCAGTTTTATCACCCAAAGCAATTCTTCACCCTCAGGCTGGCAATTATTCCTGATGGATTTGGTCCTGTCATTTAGTCTAAGTCCAAAATATTTTCCCATCAAAAAGAGACCTCAATATCAATCTCTAATGGAAGGGACCCTCATAGAAAAGCATTGCAAAGTGTGCCTATATCAACAGATCAATGTTTATCGATAATGATTTATTTCTGTCGGGAAAAATTTTTATCGACCCTTTGTAAATCAGTGAAATGAAAAAGTACAGAGGAACAAAAACTGACAGCAAAATGGGGTAAAATCAATCAATATGGTCGAACTGGTCTTGGTAAATATGCCCCATTACATATTAATTCAACTGTAGTGCAGCAACGTAATTTGTGTATATTTACTTAGCAGTGCACAGTCACAGCAATTGAGCAAGTGTCAAATGAATAATAGCAGTGGTCTATTCTGTTCTTTAACTGTTCCACTATGATCCACTACACTTCCTGCTTCCTCTTCAAAATCACTTGTTGTGCAAGTCTATACCTATACTGCTTCTGCGCTTGCTCAACTCAGGAATATTGAAGAGAAGGCAGGAAGTGAAGAGAAGGCAGGAAGTGAAGAGGATCGCTTGGCTGCAGAAGACTGGCTTTTACAGTGAGCAGGAGGCTGTGCTGAAAATGAAAAATGTAAGTATTTTCACCTCTCCCTTAATAATCACTCATAGACATATGAGCTTTTAGTTTCCCTTTAACATTGGCTGGAGCATATGAAGAGGTGGGAAAGTGGGAGGACAGAAAAATAGACAAAAAGCTGGTGTGACAGCATGACCCAGAAACAAGCCATCCTGATCCCCCCAGGAGCCATGAGCTCTGGGCTATGGCCCTAAAATACCTTATTATAATGCACCACTGGCCCTATGAAAATACAAGTGGTATACTGATTCATCTGTATGCAACCTGCAGTAAATTATAATTCAGCAAACATTACAGCAGCTGCTAAGCTCAAATACCAAACTAAATAAATACATACTTCTTAGAAACTTTGAAGCCTAAGTATAAAAGGTTAAAGTACTTATCCCTATGGTCACAAAGGAATATGAGATGGGGGGAACTTTGGGATTTCATATTTCTTTTACGACCCCTACTGTGTTGCCCCTTTTGGATTTAAACTGCATTTGTTATAAAGGTTGTGTCGGATCTGCAAGAACAGGCGAAACCATAGGGGTTATAAAAGAAATATATGTTAATATATGTTTGTTTTACAAACAAATTAATAGAGGTAAACCATTTAAGATAATCCCAGTTGACTGTTCTTTTCTTATATATACATTAAATTTCTCTTTACAGCCAGAACAAACATATAGACCTTATGAATTCCACACAACTCTAGACTAATTGCAGGTTTTAAGCCTGTCCTTGCCTAATTGAAAATCCATATACCGTACTGTAGAATAGTAACATGCTTTATACATTAAAACAGTACAAGAATAACAACTTTAAAAGCCCAAATGAGCTTAAGCATTTTACACAGGCTTGTCTTGATGTGGAAAAACAAAATCTAATAAATATATAAGCATTAAAGACATTCAAAACTTATACTGCCATTTCCCTATATGTGAAAATGTCACAGCTAAGAATAAAGAAGAGTATTGCATTTATCATATTAGTGGAATATAAAGGCAAAAGACTACGGGGTTATTTACTAAAGTGCTAAGTCGACTGTCAAATTCGCAAACAGCGAATTCCCATAGCAAATCCACGACAATTTCCCCATTGTAAAATCGTGACAATTTTTTAATGTTAATATTGCGACAATTTTCCCATAATAAAGTCACGACTGTGACAATATTCTCATTATAAAGATGTGACTGCGACAGTAGCAGCCTATTGCTACTGTCTTTATCTGGTGAATTCATACCTACTGTATATGCAACTTTAGTGAATAACCCCCGTACATCTCCCAGATTCCACAGTTAAACAGTCATGTTGTCTGTATCTTGCTTTTCACAAGAGATAGTAAACAAGAGATAGTTAAAAATAGGTGTACATGTCACTGAAGATCTCTCCTGGTCCATAAATACATTGTCTCTGGCCAAGAAGGCTCACCAATGTCTCTACTTTCTTCGGAAGCTAAGAAGAGCAAGAGCTTCTACCTCCATCATGATCACCTTCTACAGAGGAGCCATTGAGAGTATCTTGACCAGCTGTTTCACAGTGTGGTACAGAGCCTGTGCAGCATCTGATCGGAAATCTCTTCAGAGGATAGTGAGAACAGCTGAGATTATTGGTTCCTCTCTACCTTGCCTCCAGGACTTATACAACTCCTGTCTCCTTCAGAAAGCCTTCTGTTTGTCAGGTGATTCCACCCATCTTCTTCATTGTTTCTTTAATCTGCTACCCTCGGGGAGGTGAATGTGCAGTTTAATGGCTAGGACCAGTAGACTGAAGAACAGCTTCATCCACTAGTGTCAGATTCACTACAAAAGGTTTGAGATCTGGACCCTAGTGGCTGGATACTGG
>WMED01023762.1:0-11380 GCA_019650415.1 Pipa parva
TATCCAGTACCCATAACTTGTAATGTTCCTACACTGAAGGATCAGAATAATTCCTTGGATTAAGATCCCACCTCCAGTTATCCAGCACCCATAACTTGTAATCTTCTTGAAGAGCATCCAAACCCCTTTTGAACTCTTTAATGGAATCAACCTTGACAACTTCTTTGGGCAGAGAGTTCTATAGTCTCACTGCTCTTTCAGTAAAGAATCCCCTTCTGTGTAAGTGAAGAAACTTTCTATCTTCTATGTGCAAAGGATACCCCCTTGTTGTACTTACAGTTCTTAGTGTAAATAGATTGTGAGAGAGATCTCTGTACTGACCCCTAATATATTTATACATGGTTACCTCTTAATCTTCCTTTTTGTAAACAATATTAATTTTGAAAATCTTTCTTGGTACTCTAGTTTGCCCATTTTTTTTTAATCAAACAGCCATGAAAGGTAGCATCCTATGTTCCTCATCCTAAAAGTCATGTATCAGATGCAAAGGTTGAACCTGACTTGAATAACAGGTCTAACATATAGTAGAGTGGTAGGATTAGAGTCAAAATTTCATTTTTGTCTTCTTACATGAAGCTCCTGTTCTAAAGATTTTACAATATTTTTGCGAGTATCCCATGATCCATGTATCATGTTCTTGTGTCATTTCTTTGGTTAATTTTCTATTTTTATTACAACCTTTGAATATGAGGATTCTATCTGTATACTGAATAACATACTGTGTACAACTACTGTGAATAAAAAAACTACCATGCAAATCCAAACAGGAAATTTTGTATGTCTTGTGTTTCTATCTCTTTAAGAGTATATGCTTTGTTAAAAGTGTGTGACATAGAAAAATAATGTAAAAGAGAACATTAAATACTTTGATTTTAAATGCCTGGAGCAAAAAACATTAATAGAAAGAACACATCATGCTAAAACTGTGACTTTTGAATCTTTTTACCCTTGCTGCCCAAGGTATCTTGAAGAGTAAATGAATGAAAAAAAACCCTTCATATTTCTTATGAAATTTGCTTCAAACAATGATACTCTGAAACACAATCCACATGTAAGGATTAGATTATGTTCATAGCAAGAAAAGTTGGATTAGGAACACAGTTACATAAGAATAACATAAAAAGAGGTTTTACATTCAACATGAGCATAGTAATAGATGGTAGAGTTTACCATTACCCATTAAATGACAGTGTTACAGAGTGATGGAATGTGATTGAGTTTGAATTGTGGTTGAGTGATGGAATGTGATTGAGTGATGGAATGTGATTGAGTTATGGATTGTGGTTGAGTGATGGAATGCGACTGAGTGATGGAATGTGATTGAGCTATGGATTGTGGTTGAGTGATGGAATGTGATTGAGTGATGGAATGCAATTGAGTGATGGATTGTGATTTAACCACAGATTGTGATTGAGTGTGATGGAAATTGATTGGGTGAAATTTATTAAAGGCGAAAGTTAAATTCCGATCGCATGTGCGGAATTTTTTCCGCACGATTGGAATTTTGATCGGAAATCAATCGAAATTCTGCACGTGCAGAAAAAATTCCGATCGTGCGGAAAAATTCCGCATTTAATAAATTTTAACCCATTGAGTGATGAATTGTGATTGACTGATGAAATTTGATTGAGTGATGAATTGTGATTGAGTGATGAATTGTGATTGAGTGATGGATTGTGATTGAGTGATGGATTGTGATTTAACCACAGATTGTGATTGAGTGTGATGGAATGTGATTGAGTGATGGAATTTGATTGAGTGATGGAATTTGATTGAGTGATGGAATTTGATTGAGTAATGAATTGTGATTGAGTGATGGATAGTGATTTAACCACAGATTGTGATTGAGTTATAGAATGTGATTGAGTGATGAAATTTGATTGAGTGATGGATTGTGATTGAGTGATGGAATTTGATTGAGTGATTTAATTTCATTGAGTAATGAATTGTGATTGAGTAATGGATTGTGATTTAGCCACAGATTGTAATTGAGTGATGGATTGTAAGCTTTTGTTTTTGTTTTTTTTTAATGATCTTTGCCTCCAGAGTTTTGCTTTACACCATTAGTAAAATTGTCTAAATAAAGAAAATATACAAAAGCGTCAGTAATACTAAACACTTAACATTTCCATTTGGATCAGGAAGGCATTGCAGGGATCAGAGA
Organism: Pipa parva; assembly: GCA_019650415.1. Classification (NCBI taxonomy): domain Eukaryota; kingdom Metazoa; phylum Chordata; class Amphibia; order Anura; family Pipidae; genus Pipa; species Pipa parva. Next base: position 2,165 of record WMED01023762.1, read on the forward strand.
CAACTCAATTGCCATGCCAAGTGACCAGAATGATGATTTATTATTAATCCAGATACAATGACATGGGATCATCAATTCTCCTCAGTACTTCAGATATTATAATAGCCTGTGATCAAATCTTGCTTCACCTTTAGGCTAGTCAGGTATGCCATTCCATCCTAGCACCCTATGCATTGTTGAACTGTAATGTCGGACCCACTAGGAAACAAGAAGTCAGGGGAAACTAATAAAAAGATTTTTTTTATGCAAAACAATGCCTCTCTAAAGGTTAGCCTAACTTTAAATAGGCTAATTACCCAGACACAACCAATGCTTTAACTTGCTTAAATCTAGATTTAAGTCTTTGCATATCCGGCAGGTCAAGCAATACATAGAGCTCCTCCTCCACCTTCAGGTTTTATGGCTGTTGCTTATACCTGATAGGGAACTGTGCCGCACCATGCATCTGACAGCATTCACTGCTTTCCACCTGCTTGACAAGTATATTCTCAGCTTAGACAATAGTGAGAAGTCAATTTGCAACTATTTTGACGATGCCACTCGAATTGCAGCAAGGTGAATTCGACAGGTGAATTTGAACTTTAGTCAATGAGGTCCTGGGTGTTTTATTTTATTTTATTTTTTTCCTTTATAAAACATTCATTTTGGATTTTCATGAGAGAATTATAAAATTATTTATATAAAAAAAAAAGATTACATGTAAGCAAGTCCAAAATAAAAACAAACACAATCTAAAATAGGTCAGTTTACTTTTACTCAATTTTTTCTCCGAGGGCTTTTGATGTAGTCATTGCACATGATAAATGTAATGCAGTCTGAAAGAGCAAAGTTCTCAACACATTGCGGTGGATTTTTGAAGGAGGATATTAACTCTCTTTCTGAATTTCCAGCTAAGAAGATAAATAAAGCAAATCACCTTCAACTAATATATTATACCAATTATACCAACACACATTATAAAAAAAAAAAATGCCATTCGATTATTTTTTGCAGTGATTTATTAGACTGTGAAATGACTTAAATGGTTCCAGAATGAAACATTTTGATTTAGCAGCATCTCTGATTTTAAAAGTAGTTTTTTTTATATTTTTTATTAATTTAATTACTAAAACTCTTTGGAATTTCCTCAGAATGGCCTAGGAAATGATGTAGGCCTAGCTACACATAATTGATCAGACAGGTGAATGAATGGTATTTAAACAAGCACAAAATATTAACAGTTTCGTTTAAAGGGACAGAAATGAGATTGAAGGTTTTTTGCAAAAAACAAAAATTCTTATCCTGAAATTAATTTGCGTACGCCTGCACAGGTAAATTATTTATTCGCCAGGCATTACAGTCTGTGGAAGTTACAAGTTCAGCAAGCTGTACTGTGTCAAATTTTCCAGTTTTACTTTGCTAGATCAAAGTGGTGAATTAGGGGGCTGACTGCCGGTGTTCACTTCTTTGGTAAAGAAATTAATCCACCATTCATTGCATTTAAAATAAATGGTGGACATCGTAGAAGAAGATCAAGTTACACCATCCACACCTGTCCATCTAGGATAGGCTGGAAGCTGAGTTGGAACATGGAAATTTTGAGATTAAGGGGAAGATCTTTTCAAGCTGTGGGACAATAAGTCTAATTATCAGGGAACTGTCAAAGAGGAGTTTACCAGGAATGCAGTAACATGCTGTATAATATATTCTGTGTAATATACCAAATTGTCCATTTAGTTCTTGCTTTACTAAAATAAAATATACAATATTATGTAAAGTCCAAATTAATATACAGAACAATAAATGGATTACTCACACATATGCAGGCAATAACAATGAACTATATATAATTGTAGGCTTTGACGGTCTAACTAAAAATGCATGAGACAAAGTAGTAAAACACATCACATGGAGCCACATCTACAGTATTTTCCTTCTGAAGTTAATTTGAAGCTGTGTATACTCTAGACATCAGATGCTGAAGTCAAGTCTTCTCTGTCTGTATCCTTTCCTCTCCTAAATTTTGATGAAATATATTCATAAAGTGCCCTGGAAGGACTGATTTCGCAGCAACTAGTAGGGAGCAGGACAGAGAAAGAGACAGCAATAAAGTAATAATAATTAGATCTTTAAATTTAAAGATTAAATTTTTTTTTCAAGTACTACACACTGCTACTGACAATCCAAAAAGCAATTTTTTGTTTTGATTGTTACTGGTCCTTTAACATCTGCACATCTTTGTTTGGATGGCCTGAACATAGCCTTTTCCAGGGTTGACAAACCACAGAAGATATTATACGGATGATATTAGAAAATTGCTTTAATATGCAACAGCATCTAACCACAAAAATATAAAGTTATGCTCATTCTAATACACAAGGGCCAAGACCAATCTAATATGTAATTGATGATGAAACTACAATTTAAAAGAGTTCTTCGATATTTAACCTATGCCTTGTGTGGAAAGTCAATCAATGAACTGCTTACGATCTTGTTTCTCGTTATAAGCTTGGGTTAACTAAAATAAGCAAACAACACCTTCACATCCTGGGATTGTGGTTTTGTAAATGCTCACCTGGGAAGCACGTGTAACCACAGTTATGAACTCCTGCGTTACACAGCAAAGATTTTCAATATGCGAGTGATATTGTAATACATTTAGCCTTAGCTTCTTTATGTTTCCAGGAAATATGGGAGTCATTTGCAGACTAGTGCTTTTTACACAATTACATACATTGTTTTTTTTTTTATAATTCAGATAGTCAAAACCTGGGTTCGTAGGAAATTTGCTCTTAATGGTTGAAATGGCCAAACTCCATAGGACTTCTATTTTGGTGAATTTCTTCCTACAGGGAACACAGCCAATCAGATTATCTGATTTTCAGATATTACACTTGATTCACTTGAAGGGACAATCATAAATTTAAATAAAAATGTCTCAAACACATTATATACTTTATATCTAACTCGTACTTCTAAAATTTGAAATATATGATATGTAGTTGTTCATCTTTAGACAATGGGCTTTCTGAGCATTGTCACGTGTATGTATTATCAATGAGATCTGTTTAACTGACAAATACAACATATCTACTATCAGCTATGTTGATACAAATGGGCAGAATGCAATAAAATTCATGAATTCAACTGCTAAACTTCATATTTACAAAGGGGAAAATGCTACCATATGCCCGTGTAGTGTCACAAACAGGTAACATTGGGAATTACTGCTGTTACTCTGGTTGTCCATGTCCTTTTATCCTCTGTGGAACCCCATAAGGTAAATTGGCCAATTCAGTGCAACATTACATGATCAAATGCCCCATTCCAATTGTCATTAAAGCAGGTGTCTCACTCTTACAAATTGTGCTCACTTCACATTACATTTTAGTTCAAATCAAATTCTCCAGGGAGACAGTGAGAGCCATGCAACAGGATGTTCTTCAAGGATTCCTCTCTCTACCTAAAACTTCTGTAGCCAAAAAGAGAAATAACGTATCAGTTCATATCTACTGAACAGTACCACAAATAATAACTCTCAGGGACAACCACTAGATCAGTGTAGAAGCACACAGTGAAGATGATGTTAATAAAGCCTTAAAAAGATCTCACTGAGTAAACTATTTGGTATTTTTGAATAGAAGTACTTCAATGAAAGGTTACCCTATCATATCGATAAACGGATTACAATTTCCTGCACATGTATAGTAAACCATTTCATGCACAGAAAAAAAACTGCTAACTGCATTTAGGGGGTTATTGACTATAGTCTGAATTGATGTTAAGGTGTGAAACCACCATCTAATGACATTCAAACACTACCCAATAGATGGCTACTGTCACAGTCGCGAATTCATTATGGGATTATTGTTGCTGTCGCAGTGGCAACTTTACTATTGGAATATTGTCACGGTCACAATTTTGCTATTGTCGTGGTCATGGATTTGATATTTGCTATGGGAATCTACTGTTTGAGAATTGGACAATCGAATTCTCAGTTTAGCTAATATCTCTTTTAAACTTTCGATATTTAGTAGCCTTGGTAATTGCATGCATATTTGGCTTTGAAAAATAAATAGGTAAAATGAACAACTCACCCTATTTATCCTTTAAAAGTCCAGAAAACTGAAAAACTGGAATCTATGGGGGTTATTAACTAAAGTGAGAATTGGACTGTCGAATTCTCAAACAGCAAATTCCCAGAGCAAATCCGTGCCTGGGACCATATTCCCATAGTAAAGTCGTGACTGCAGCAATATTACAATTATGAAGCCACGACTGTGACAGTAGCAGTCTGTTGCGATTGTCTTAAGCTGGTGAATTCACACCTTTTGAACTTTAGCCGATAAACCCAATTATGTGTTTAAAATAATAGTAAAATAATTAGGGGCTGAAATAAGCTAATTTATTTCATTCCTGAAAAAAAATGTAATTAATTCTAATTATTATAATTACAGTTCTAATAATTTTGTGCTTGCCTTTACCCTTCACTTATTAACCAGCAAAAATAGAACCATGGGGCAATCTCCCATGCACCCTTATATATGGTTCTTAATCACACAGGTGTGCTGACTAGGAGCACTTCATTGGAAGTCCAAGCTGCCACATGTCTAAGCAATCAGTCATCCACCTTAGTCTCCATCTTAATTTGTTGGCTGGAAAAGTTGAAATCAGTTTCTGTAATGATGTCTTTTGTTTGCCATCATTTATTTAAAGGTATTAATATGAAACTACCCTAAAACTACTAGGAACTGGCAAGGACTAGCAATCAATCAGTAAATTCTTAAAAATGCTGTATGTAAATGTTACTGATGTATATACTAATTTAGTGCTTCATTTTAACGATTCTGTAAATACAATTGTATCTTAACAATGACCTATATTATCTAGATTGTAAACAGGTTCAGAGTGATGTATCTTTATGATTTTATGCTTATATAATTTAGTCCAGTACAATCAAATATTAATACATTTGATTTCACTTTAGCCTATGTCTTTAAAGGATCATCAACATTATTCGTGAGCGCTTCCTTTCTTTGCTTCTGTTAGTGGACTTTTTATAGATAATATCTATTCGAAGGGTGTTATTTCTCGAGGGACATGCTATGTTTGACAAATGACTTATGGTTTGATATAACATTGTGCATGATGTTAATATGGCAAAGCAATAACTTGTGGAAGATAAAGATTAGAGATGCAGAGCGTATCTTCTTTATGGCAGATATCAAGTCCAAGAGCTGTAGGCTGTTGAGTACATATTTGAGATTTTCAGCAATACAATCACAGTATTCCCTTTGCTCACACTTAACAGAAACTTCAGTATGCTGTGCCAGTTTTCAGTTGGGTTGCCTTATGGTTTACTAATGAAGTTGCCAGCCCAGGTAAACATCTGAGCTGAAATTGGCTGCTCCTGCAGGCTCTGTCAGAGGTGCAGCTCATATTTCTGTTTATTATGCAGCTTGTCAACATAACAACCCTTAAGTTTATTGTTATAACTAAGCTGCCATGTCTGGCCATTACCCTGTTGTAACTGCTATTGTTTTGTCATTTCTGAAACAATTATATAGACACCAGCTGTCTTATGATCCTTCATTACCCACTATCTATAGCTGTCCCAAATACATGCTGGTCTGATTACATTAATTTCCCTTCTTTACCAAGCTACCTCTGTGTAAGATGCTTTTCAGTGAATCACATATCATTTTCACTACAAACCCGGGAACTTGGGTTCATGGTAAGTGATCATTTTATTCAATATCTGATTAAAAAAAAATTAGAATGCTCACAGTATCTTAAACTTTGATTCCATTGTTGGGGCTTCAGCTGCTACTTTGTCATGATCCAATTCTAGATGGACCAACTGCTCATTTATGTAAAGAAATTCTATCCTGACTATTTTCTTTTCATCTAGGGATAGGAAATAAATAGGGCCCGTTATAGACATCCAAAGTAGGGATCTGCTTCAAGATCAAGACTCATCTGCTCATTGACAGCATTTCCTTAGTGTTTTTCCCATGTCAGCTAATAAACGCCCAATCAAAATTCCCAAATATGAAACTAGGATCACATGACACTGAAATTTCCAGTCTAAATTTATGAAGAATGATCTGAGTGAGGTATCTACAAGAGGTAACTAGGAGATGATAGTACAACATAAAACTACAGGGAATACCATATTTATACACCCTGAACTGGGCTAATTACTCACATTTCACCCTCTAATGCACTAATGAACTATCCTTTCTGATTTTTCTATGGGTCTTCTTCAGCCTCCGTGGTTCTTTCACAGTCCTCTGATGCAATTCTATAATTACATTTTTTTATATGAACTATGTAGAAAAATGAATGTCAACTTACATTGCTAAACAGTTTTATATCCCAAAACGCACTCTAATTTTGGTGAAGTTTGCATTCCCAGTGTTTAATATTCTTCAGCAAAAACAAAACCAGTTGTACATTTACATTTGCACAAGGGACATTTAAATAATACCCATTTAAATACAAATGTTCGAAGTTTTCTTTTTTTTTTCCCCCAGTTGTAAAATGTACATATAGTCATCCATCTTGTTTCTTTTTTCAGTTTTTAACAGATACGCAGGATTTCTATGGGGACTTCCAGCCAAAGGCAGATGAGAAACAGTGCCTTCTAATCATGAGTAAATAATCTCTCTTAGGTCTAAGAAGTTCATGTTTTGCTGAAAGGGAATTTCTAAGTATAAGAAATGCTGTCATTTTTAAACAGTATCTAGTTACATTCACAGATATGTGTGTACTTTTATTTTTCATGAATCATCTTGATTTTGAAATAAACTTGTCTTGGTTTAAACCCCATATTCCACATGTAGCAGAATAGTTTTACTAATCAGATTATAACAGTGTTGCTGTTTACATTTTGAAGACCACAGTTCTGTGTTGTTTCTTTATACTCCAAAATGTTATCTAATAACCCCCTGTCCCATTTATTTACATTAATAACTGATCTCTCTGAATATAAAGTACATTTGTAATAACATATGGATGTAAGTGTATGTCTGATTTCCCTACTTGGGTTGGCATTTCCTCTAGTGTTTTCAGAGTTTTTTCCTCCTATTGTAGGGAATGATATCACAGAGTCAACCTTTTGATAGATCAAGTAAAAGTTTGTGGCCTGCTAAACAAGAGTGATGCTGGAGACCTGGTAAGGAACACCTTTTAGTACTGTGAGCTCTTTAGGCAGGAAACTCCTGTTACAGGGTGCAGTAGGAATGCAAAAGTTTAGAGTTGCACCAAGAGAATGATAAGCGGAAATCCTCAATCTACTCTTGGGTTGCAATATTAAAAATATCAACATAAGAAACAGACTTTACACTTTTGGGGTCAGTATATGCTGTATCATTCCTATGTGTGCATGTGTCATGTTTTAATGACATTTCTGCTGATATATGGATATGCTCATTGACATTTTCTTTTATTGGTAGGTTTTCCTTTGATAAACACTCATGTTTGACTTTCCATGTTTAGTTGAACTTTTTTTGCATCTTTTGCCATCTATTCATTCATTATAATAATTTAGAATACAGGAAGGTAATTGGTTACATATAAGAGCACATCCATGGATTGGTTAGTTCTTACATTATATGGGCGAGAATCATTATAGCTCATGGTCACAAGATAAATCATAATTTTAGTACCTAATTATAACATACCATTACTAAAGGTTAATTTATGACCTATTGTCTAGTAAAGCCAGACATAGAATAAGGGGAAGTGGCCACAGCTAATTAAAAATAGCTCAGTTAAAAAACAGCTAGTGTGACCCCAGCCTACTAACTCTCCTTAACACTCAAAGCATATTTTCTTTGCTTATTTACCACTAGGATAGAGATAGGATAGGAGATAGAACTGAAACTAGTGTCCTCTAATGAGATTAGATCCAGTAATGAGATACCAGGAAAAAAAAAAATCAGGATTAAAATGGTCTCTGTGACTTCCCTTCTTATTATTAAGGTTTTTCCAAATCCTCAGTTTATCTTCTTACTTGTCCTGTTCATTGTTCCCACGATCTTCATAAACTCCTGCTAGTCTTCTACATGTAACATCTCTATCAGATTAATCTTGTGACCTAATCATTTTTAGATACAATGTGATACTAACCGCTACAATCTCCAACTTAGTAATGAGTGTGCGGGTGCACGGAGGAAGCAGGACGGCTTGAAGCAGGAATGAAGATATGAGCTCCGGCACTCCAAAATGGGTAATAAATCCTTTATTGACGCATAATTAAAATGTACATGGGTTAAAAACAATGCCTATATGTTTCACGCCGTAGGCGCTTAATCATGGCCATTTTGGAGTGCCGGAGCTCATATCTTCACCTAATCATTTTTATAAATTTTGTTGGTGACGTTGTCAAGTTGAAGTCTTCTGGCTATAGTTTTCATGTGGGGCAAAAGCAATTTTATGTGGAGATTTGGAGAACATACATTGCAAGTAACTCCTTTCACTGTTTAATAATACATAACCAAAATATTAAATATCTTGCTTGCCATAATTAATTGATATTATAATCAGGGGTTCTTTTACAGCTTGATAGAGCCTTAGTTCAACATCTGTTAGCGATGGAGCAGACAAGCTGCAGTTCCGACTCTGAAATGGTCTGTAACATTAATTATCTCACCCATCCACACTCTACACGTTTGGTTGCATTTTTTTAATTTGTAAAATCTTGGATGTTCTAGTCTTCTTAGCATGTGATAAATCATATTCAAATTAAAATCAATTGTTTTAATAATTTAGCCCACTGGGAAAATCTTTGCTTACAAGAAAATAAAGTTACTGTTAAAACATGGCCTACGATAGCACACGGCTAAAGATTCTCATTAAAGGTTTTCGTATTAAATGCTTGAGAAACCACTTACTGCTGCAGCAGCATCTGTAAATAAACGCAGCTTCTCCCTAAATAAAAACTGCATGTGCTGCAATGTTCCTGCCATCAAAAATGATTACGAAGTCCTGCCAAATAGTCAAATAATCCATGTTCTTTCCTAAAAAAAACTGACATTGGTGCTTCTGCAAATCACAGGGAAAAAAATAACATCTGTAAAATATATTTATAATAAAAGCTACATTCCTGACTAAAGCTTACATCTTTCCCAGGCTGCGCTAAAGACTGACATCAGATGCCATTGTTTCATGCAGATCTACAGGTATCTATCTATCTATCTATCTATCTATCTATCTATCTATCTATCTATCTAT
>WMED01023763.1:0-11380 GCA_019650415.1 Pipa parva
TTTAAACAATGTATTGTTTTTTATATTTTATGTTATAATAAAGTATATTTTCAATAAAAAAAAAAATTAATTCCTAGTCTGTCTGGTTGATAACTTGGGAGGGAATTCAAGATTGTGCAAAGTGAGCTTTCGAATCCTTCGGCTCACTTTGCGCAGACTGTTATGCTCTCGCTGATGTCCTGCACGCGGACATCAGTGAACGCTTTAAAGGGATTCCAGTCTCGGCGAGACCACTCGAGTCGCCTCGCCGAGACTGGAATCCCTTTAAAGCACTCGCTGATGTCCGCGTGCAGGACATCAGCGAGAGCATAACAGTCTGTGCGAAGTGCTGCAAAGGATCCGGAGCTCATTTTGCACAATGGTGAATTCCCCCTTGATGCATCTAAATGAATGTAGCAGTGTACTCTGCATTAATCACTTATTACCATCTGCTGTTTTCTCCAATACAAATTCCTTTAAATTAAGGGTGATTTGGTTACATGACATTTAAACCTTCCTACATAGTTACTTTATGTCTATGGTTATTGATTTCTGCCTTTCGCTGGCCATACCTGATATTCTCATTGTAGTAGAGATTGGATACATTTATTACTATAATGAATATATGCTTGGTTTCCGTTTATTTGATGAATCAACATTTTTAGGTAAACAATATACAAACGTTTGTATTTTCTGTAATAAACTTTATATGATTTTGTTTGTTGTGTTTACACCAAATAATCTTATTACTTACCTTGAAAAAGCCTCTTTAAATTAGAGGTGAAACGTATGTTGTTTGTCTCATATCCAGGATTGTTACATTTTCTCCATAACTATATTTATAGGTTATTCTAGTCCTTTCCCATAGTTGCTTTGCCACCTTGGGAACTATCATTGAGTTTTTTGTTTGGGAGTTTCTTCTATTAAAATGCACTGTTAATCTGTCAATTGCTCTGTTTCCACATAGATAAGTGGTTTCAGCAAAGGCCTTTTTTATTTGATTGTGTCTGTGTTGGCTTTACTTTTTAGCCATTTTAATGTACTTAATAAAGAATAATTTCTTTTAATTCTTTACTTGTTTGTGAGTGCGGGTTACAGCTTTCCTTTCTTCTACCCCCCCATTTTTGTGGCTTGTTAAATTATTGTTCACCCAGCACCCACCTATTATTACATTTTAAGTGTGTCTGGGAGAGTAGCAGTGTATTATTCTTTCCCTTCCCTGTTTCCCTCAGTATATGTTCCCTCAGTATATGTCACCCATGTGACGTCAAATACGACATCAGCAGCTCCAGATTCAAAAGGACTGAGCAGAGCTGTACATATATGACTCTCTCAGCCAGAAAGGTTGCCGACCCCTGTACTAGTATATAAGCTCTGGGCTTTTTTGTTAGCAGTGGATTCTAGAATTTACTGTTTCCACAGTGGTTGTTGACCTCCATGCCAGTGCTGAACTGACTAGCTGCTCAGCTCTAGTGAGTGAGCTCATCATGTTTTTGCAAGCCCCATATAAGCCTAATTACTGCATGTTTATGACCCAAGTTGGTTCCTCTTAAATTTAAATGTTGAAGTCTTGTTGCTGAATCTGATTTATCTGTGCACTGACCTTGTTGAACTTGAACCATCACAAATTCTTTAACTCTGTTTCTGTCTCTCTTTCTGATCAGGTACTTGTTTAACCTATTCAGTCTTGCTCATCTTTGTGAGTTTGTTGAGCCTCCCTCTGACTTTCCAGTGATCCTGTGCCTTCTTCCTTATTTCCCTGTCTTCATCCTTTATTGCCTTTTGTTCTACTAAACAGATAAAAAGAATCCTCTGGCACTCCAAGTAGAGAATGGTCTTCTTTATATTCTTTATAAAGAAAGTTTGTATCTAGTTGGAGTACTGGAGGATTCTTTTTATTTGCTAGGTTCCTGTCTGGGTGGTTGAGTCCGTCCTAACCCTTCCAGAGCACATAATGGAAGCCAAATGAGAGAAGTAAGGCTAGGTTCACACTAGCGTATGAGAGAAGTAAGGCTAGGTTCACACTAGCGTATGAGAGAAGTAAGGCTAGGTTCACAGTAGCGTATGAGAGAAGTAAGGCTAGGTTCACACTAGCGTATGAGAGAAGTAGGCTAGGTTCACACTAGCGTATGATGCGCAGTGCATCACACACTCATGTTAAGAAGGAAAAAAAAAAGAAAAATATGCTCTGGGTTTTTTTTCAATTGTACTTACCAGCGACAGTGTGAACGCTCCCTCGGTGTTCACAAAGCTTCCTGTGTGTCGCATTTTGGGCACGGCGTATAATCGCCAGCCAAAATGCAACACACAGCGTTCCGGACCCAGCGTATGTGCATCATATGCTCGTGTGTCCGGAACTAGGTAAGTATCATCGGCCTCTTTGAAGCCATTTTTTTTTCACATGAGCGAATGATGCGCTGCACATCATACGCTCATGTGAACCCAGCATGACAGAGCCTTTAACTTAAGGGATAGAGCCATTTAATGCGTGCAAGTGATATATACTGTTGTTCTACTTCCCGACCTCCTACTGATTACTATACTCTGTCTTCATCCCTCCTGGACCATATGATAGTTCCTCCGCCTTATATCCTTTCCCTTCCAGATATTTACCTTGGTCTGTTATTTGACTGGGATTTTGCTTCTTGTTTAGTACCTCCACCTTATACTGTATGTGTTCCCTTTATCCTATTCTCTTTGCATCCTATCAAGCCAATTTTCCTACTCCTCACATTGTCCTGCTTATATAGGCTTTGGGATTTAAATAATTTCATTAAGCCCAAACATTTCCATTAACTATTTACCACACCTGCTATACATCAGAAATCACTTTGCAGCAATTTACTTCATTATGGGGCTAGATTGAGATGATGTGCAACTGACATCACTATGCAGTTAGCAGGCTGACATGGACTGTCTCAAAATTCCTTTCTTTATGAAAGAGTGAGTTCTTCTACACACTTTCCAAAGCCCTTATAAACTTGACAAAAGGGTATTAGCGAACAATGGGAGTGGCCAGAGTCTCCAGAATTCTGAACAAGTGTTTTTTACCCTCCTCTTCCGTTAGCTCTGCCCTTTAACAGCTGTCATGTGACAGTGCACAACCGAATGAGGCACTATTTGCTTAAGGGCAAGTAGTTTTCCTGTTCCTTCACACGGCAGTGGGCACCAATGGGTTAATCCCTCTCCTTGTGAAGGAACAGGAAGTTACCAAGCTATTAAAAATCAGTACCTCCCCCTCACCTCCATCTTCTTTCCCTCCCCTCAGTCTCTTGGTGGTTCTCTATGGGGGGAGAAGGCTCCAAATGTTAATAAAAGGTTTTGGAGCGCTACTGACCGGGCCGGCTTTTGATTTCCACCTTAGCGCTGTAAGCCGCTGAAGCCGGTGTAACAAGCTGGCACATGTGCAGTAAGCCACTCTATACGCAGCTCTAAGCACCGTAAGCTGCCGAAGCCGGTGTAACAAGCCGGCGCATGCGCAGTAAGCCGCTCTATGCGTTCCACAGCAGCTTATGCGTTCCAGAGGGGCGCGGTGACGTCACAAAGGTGGCAGTTTTAAAAAGTAAGCTTCTGCTTGGCGTTCTTGCTGCCTGCAAGTGTTTTGAGTCACTTCAAAGGTTGATATTGTTTGAGCCTGCTGTTCTAAGCCTCCATCATCGCAGTGAGTTTTCTGGACACAGACATTACTGTTAATAAATGTATATGTGTGTATTAAAGGAGATTAAAATTCCTTTTTAGCAGATAAGTTCCAGAGACTTGTATTCCAGAGGGTGAGTACACTCAGAGAAGCACCTAGGATTGGACATGACGGGATCAGCTACTAAATACTTCTTGTTTTATTATAGTTCATTGCCTAGGAGAGATGGCAGAAGGAGTAAATCATCTATAAGAGAATGCAATTCATGTTTCAATCCAGCCATGCAAGACAAAAAATTGTGCAGCAAATTCTGGGAAGCTACTAGCGGGGCCCGACAAGATCAATATAAATTCGTTAAATTTATGGATTGGATGAAGGATTCTTTTAATCAATCTATGCAATCAATGGTAGACAAAGTGACAGATAAAGTAATAGAGAGAATGGGGCCCAGGACGGATCAGCACAGCTTATCCTGTGAACCAGTGATGCAAATGGACACATCTGAATCTGAAGCACGGTCAGAAGACTCGGACGATGAATCATCAGAATGCCTTTTTGAACTGGATCAATTACCTAATTTGATCAAATTATACTCTGTATCTGGGGTTTTGTGTAAACCAGCAGTAGAAATCACTTCTCTTGCTAGGGTGAATAAAGTCTGGATTCAGAATTTAGAAGATGGCATACGCAATAAAATCAGTAGGGAAGAGCTTCTATCAGCTTTTGAGGAATTAAAATTTGCAAATGACTACATTGCAGAAGCCTCTTTTGATGCAATTAAATTGACTGCTAAAAATATGGTGTTAGCAGTAGCAGCCAGAAGATCACTTTGGCTCAGAAGATGGAATGCAGACACCACCTCTAAGCATAATTTATGTTATTTGCCTTTTCAGGGATCTTTTCTACTTGGCGAAAAACTCGATGAAATAATTTCTAAGGTCTCAACAGGCAAAGTGTTGCCGCAAGAAAGACGAGAATCGAGACTACCTAGACAAAGACAGTCCTTTCAAGATGCCAAACAATATAGACCAGCCAGAAACTATGGTAGGACTCCAACCTGGAGAACCAAACAGAATTTTCAAAGTAAGAAGGACTTCAGACAGGAGAAGTCTAAAGTGTTAGGAAGGTCAGCAAGCCCAGATTTTGCCTGAAGAAGGAAGACTCCAGAAATTCTTGGCAAACTGGGCTCAAACTACCTCAGACCAATGGGTCCTACAGACCATCGCAACTGGTTACAGGATCCAGTTCAAGAATCTTCCAACTTGCAATCGCTTCATTCCTTCCCCTAAGCCGAAGTCTCAAGAAGCGAAGACTGCACTAAAATTGAATATTTCAGAACTTCTAGAAAAGAAAGTAATTCAAAAACTTGCTCCTCCTTTTCAAAAGAAAGGTATATATTCACACCTTTTTCTAAGATGAAAAACCTCAGGCCTATTCTGGATCTCAGGTATTTAAACCAGTTTCTGTTAACCAAGACATTCAATATGGAAACTATCAAGTCGGTATGTATGACTTTAAAAGAAGGAGATTTCATGGCCAAGATAGAATTAAAAGATGCCTATCTTCACATACCAATTCACAAGTCACACAGAAAATTTATAAGGTTTCAAGTATTTTGAAACCATTACCAATACAGAGTTCTTCCTTTTGGCATAGCAACAGCTCCAAGGGTATTTACCAAAATATTGGCACCAGTCTTGGCCCACTTGAGGCTCCAAGGCATAGAGCTGTTTGCCTATTTGGACGACATCCTTTTAAAATCCCAAGGGAGCAATCAATTGATGGCAGATATTCAGATGGTGCAACAAACATTAGACCAACATGGATGGTTGATCAATCTGAACAAATGTCACCTTCACCCTTCTCAGGAGATAAAGTTCTTGGGGGTAATTATGGATTCAAGGAAAAACTCGATATGTAACATAGTAACATAGTTTATAAGGCTGAAAAAAGACACAAGTCCATCCAGTTCAGCCTATTTTCCTGCAATGCTGCAATGTTGATCCAGAGGAAGGCAAAAAACCCTTGAGGCAAGAGCCAATTATCCTCCTATTAGGGAAAAAATTCCTTCCCGACTCCAAATATGGCAATCAGAATAATTCCCTGGATCAAATTCCCACCTTCAGTTGTCTTCCATACAACAGAATAGGAGACATAAGACAAGAAGTTCTCGATGTCCAGAGGTTTCCAGCCATTACAACAACAACTTGCTAAAGGCTTATAGGCAAAATGGTGGCGTCAGCGGAAGTAGACCCTTGGGCCATGTTTCATATGAGATTTTTGCAGATGGAGTTTCTGAAACAATGGGACAGGAAATCCAAACACCAGCTGATACTCTTGTCCAAGGAATGCAGAGACCAACTGAATTGGTGGTTACAAATAGACAACCTCAAGAAACATAAATATCTATCTGTTGTTTCTTCGATAGTGATAACAACAGATTCCAGCAGCACATGCTGGGGTGCACACCTCCATGCGAATCAGATTTATGGGGTGTGGGACAAGTCAGAGAAAATGTTCTCATCCAACTGGAGAGAACTGAAAGCAATCCAGCTAGCACTTCTCGAGTTCCACAGTCTCATTCAGGGGAGCTCAGTACTTGTCAAAACAGACAACACGACGGCAGTAAGTTATGTCAACAGACAAGGGGGAACCAAGAGTACCAAATTATGGCACTTGACGCAGACGATATTCTTTTGGGCAGAGATGAATCTGCTCTCCTTGACAGCCATCTATATTCCTGGGATCATGAATACGCTAGCAGATTACCTGAGCAGGAGCAAAATTCATCCTGGGGAATGGGAACTGAGTATGACTGCGTTCCATGAGATAACATCCAGGTGGGGTATGCCAGAGATAGATCTAATGGCTTCCATAGAGAATCGGAAAGTGACCAGATTCTGCTCCAGGTACTACCAGGCACAAGCAGAATTTCCAGATACTTTCAGTCAAGTATGGAATTTCAAGATGGCGTACATATTTCCACCTATTCCCTTGATCCCAAGGATCCTCAGAAAGATCAGAAACGACAGAGCGAAAGTGATCATATTCTTGCCTTGGTGGCCGAGGTGGTTTTGGTTCCCTCAGCTACTCCAGATGTCAGTAGACAAACCACTGTTTCTGCGGAAACACCCAGATATTCTACAACAGTGAGGAGTCTGGCACCCATGCCCAGACAAATAGAAACTGACAGCTTGGAAATTGAAAGGAGGAATTTACAAAACAAAGGTTTATCATCCCCAGCTGTAAATACTCTGTTGAGAGCAAGGAGTAGTGCAACCTTGGCAAGTTATGCCAAATTCTGGCAGAAATTGCAGGAATGGTTATTGTCAAAAAATAAAAATTTGTCAGATCTGTCAGAAGTCCTACTAGTAGAATTTCTTCAAGCAGGGTTTGACCTACAGTTAAGTATGGCAACCATAAAGAAGCAAATTTCAGCAATTTCTGTAATATACGAAATACAATGGGCATCCAAACCATTAGTCAAAAGGTTTCTACAGGCTATGAAAAGAATTTGCCCAAGGAAGAAAGTGTTTATACCTCCATGGGATTTAAATCTAGTACTGAATGCACTAACAACACATCCTTTTGAGCCTCTTCAATCATGCTCTTTGAAGCATTTAGTCTGGAAAACCACTCTTTTGTTAGCCTTAACATCTGGCAGAAGAGTAAGAGAACTTCAGTTCCTAAAATTTGATGATCACCATTTATTAATTTTGCAAAATAAAGTTATTCTGCATTTCCCTGTATCCTTTAACCCCAAGGTACCATCTAATTTTCATAGAGAACAAGAATTGATCCTGCCGGGGTTCCACCAAACTCCAACCTCAGAGGAAGAGGTTCTATGGAACAAGCTAGATATTGTAAGATGTATTACCACATTCATGCAAAGGACCAAGATTTTCAGGAAATCTAATTCGTTACTAGTAATAACATCAGGGGCAAAGAAAGGGCTGCAGACTTCAAAAAGTACCATAACAAGATGGATTAAAGAGGCAATAAAGGAAGCATATGGGGCTCATGCGATGATGTGTCCAGGCACTATTAAGACTCACTCCACCAGGGAAATAGCAGCTTCATGGGCTTTTGAAGCCAGAACATCTCCAGAAGAACTTTGCAGAGCAACAACTTGGTCTTCTTTAAATACGTTTATGTCACACTATAAGTTAGATGTGCATTCTTCAAATCAAGCTGAATTTGGCTTAAATGTATTGAAAGCTGTCTATTCCAAGTAAAATATTTGGTATCCCACCCTTATTGTGCATGGCTTGGTTATTTCCCATTGGTGCCCACTGCCGTGTGAAGGAACAGGAACATGGAAAATCATAACAAACTTACCGAGATTTTCTTTTCCTGGACTGTAACACGGCAGTGGACAAGGTCGCCCCCCCCCCTTTTTTTCTAGCTGTTTATGTTTTGTTCTAGTAAGTCTGTCAAGAAGATGGAGGTGAGGGGGAGATGCTGATTTTTAATACCTTGGTAACTTCCTGTTCCTTCACAAGGAGAGGGATTAACCCATTGGTGCCCACTGCCGTGTTACAGTTCAGGAAAAGAAAATCTCGGTAAGTTTGTTATGATTTTCCTTTATACTGTTGTGCACTGCAACAGATGAGCAACCAGTTGGAATTATGCACATTGTAGGGGGAACAGCATTCCAGAACCGGATTTTGTAAAATACAACCAGTGTGCAAATGGATCAACTGCTGTGGGACATTATACCCCCCACCCAAAAAAATCAGAAAATGACAGCATGGGATATTGAATTATCTGTCATTGCAAAAGATATTTAAAAAAATACAAAATTTCAACATTGTTCTTTTTAATGATAATTCTAGTACATCGTCAGTATGTATTCATTACTATAAATATATTTAGTGACATGATTGCATTAAAGAAAATAATTAACAACGATCAGCAGATCCATGTGAAGATGATTATCATTTGCTTTCAAAATTGTAAAATCATTTTTTTTTCTTCAGGCTCAATCAAACTATTCAAAGCCTAACCCACTAATAAGCAGTCTCCCCAATCATTAATAATTATAAATAACGTACTGCTTTCCAGAAAACTCCATATTAATGTGCTGTGCTCCCTCACTGCCCTGCAGATGTGATTAATACTAACTCAGATCACCACGAAACCACCAGCATCCTTGTGCAGTTAGGTACACACAGGGCTAAACTACCAATCCACTTGCTGATTCGAACCGTTATTGATTTGTCCTGCTTATGTAGGCTTTGGAGATTTCAATAATTTGATTAAGCCCAAACATCTCCATTAACCATTTGCCACTCCTGCTATAAACCAGAAATCACTTTGCAGCAATTTACTTCATTTTGGTGCGAAATCAAGACTATGTGCATCTGACTATGTGCATCTGACTATGTGCATCTGACTTCACTATGCAGTTAGCAGACATGCACACAAGGAATCTGGAGTCAGTCTGTGTCAAAGAATTCACTCTTCTATAAATTGTTTCCAAAGCCTTTATAAACTTGATATGTGGCAGGTCGCTAACAGTGTTTATT
The DNA here is from genome assembly GCA_019650415.1 of Pipa parva. Classification (NCBI taxonomy): domain Eukaryota; kingdom Metazoa; phylum Chordata; class Amphibia; order Anura; family Pipidae; genus Pipa; species Pipa parva. The sequence continues at coordinate 9,145 of WMED01023763.1, forward strand.
TTATTAAACTCAGTTTAGCCTGTGTTTGTGTATTTCTTTATTAATAAATAACTTATAAACCCTGTGCCATTGGGTTTATTAGCAGAGGGTCCACAAACAAACCCAAAGCAAACTGGAAAAAAAAAAAAAAAAAGAAAGTTCTGTGGACTGTGGAAAGAATTTTTTCTCTATTCTGTGCCAAGAAAAGGTTGTAATGTGTAACCCGTTTATGTTAGATTCACAAAGATTGCGCATCCAGTAACTGGTAGTTAGTGTGGGACTGTTGCCTCCATCCCCAATTATAGGAGCAAATTACCTCTGTAACTATATATTATGAAATTCTCCTACTGTTCAGGCAGGACAGACTTGTTATCATAGACACAGATTTCTGAAGGGAAATACTTTGCCCTTACTCCAAACCAGAGTCATTTGGAACAAAGGTAGTGACAATCCAGGCTGTGGAGGGACTCGGTTTGAATGTATAAAAACCATTCTGTAATACAATGAATACTGCTGAACTCAATCGCCCTCCATATGTATTTCTACTTATCAGAGCTGAAGTGCAGCAAGTGCCTCCTTATTTTAAGTACCAAATTCTGCATGACCTTGTCTAATCAAGAAGTTTACTTTGTTCATGTTCTGGGTTGTATCGATAACACGGAGCTTTATCGTTTTGTCTTCTAAGCTGTATCCTTTCTCTATCTTCACAGGTCTGGTTCTAAGTGCTCCTGAATGTCCCTATTTTGCTGATCCTGCTTTAATTGATGCTGTGGGTTGCAGTTCTGCTCTGCTGGGTTTCCAGAGTTGCAGTGCCACCCATCACTACCCAGCTGCCACCAGTAGGAGGCTAGCCTCGAGGTTCAAACTAGGAATACTTCTGCAGCAAAGTTCACACCCTCTTGCAGGGGTTAAGGGTGAAGACTGAGGGGGTTATTCACTAAAACGAGAATTCAACTGTCGAATTCGCAAACAGCGGATTCTCATAGCAAATCTGCTACAATTTCCCCATTGTAAAGTCGCGACAATTTTTTTAATGTTAAGATTGTGACAATTTTCTCATAATAAAGTCGCGACTGTGACAATATTCTCCTTATGAAGACGCGACTGCGACAGTAGCAGCCTATTGTGACTATTTTTATCTGGCGAATTCGCACCTGTTTGCAACAGTTCAGACTTTAATGAATAACCCCCTAGGTCTTCTTTAGATTATACCCTGTGGGCCTATACAGCACCAATTACAATGTGGCATAGATGATTCACCATATGGTTGTCTCCAATGTTACAACGCCTAAGTGTAACCAAGGCCCCCTAAATAAAGCAAGTTCACAAGGCTAAATTTACCCAAAAAAGTTCCCACCTTGTACTTTTCAGTAAAACAACTACTTTAACTCCATGAATAAGGTTTTCACACCTTTAACTATCTAGTTATCAAAATGCATAGGTTGCAGATTTCTGGACATAAACCCTTCAGGCAATTAGTGGTTTCTGTTTCCTGACAAAAATCAAAATACAGAATTAAATCAACATTTCAAACCTAAAAATTTAGAATAGTCAACGCTAAAATAATTCTCCCAGAATATTTATTTTCTGAAAATGCAGGCAGATTTCTTAGAAATATCATCCAAGATCAAGATAATTATCAAAGGTAGAAACATCCAGAAAAGAAAGTTGCGCATAGTCACTGTTATGGATATGAAAGGACATGGGGTTTATTCACTAAGGTACGAATTTAACTGTCAAATTCGCAAACAGCGGATTCCCATAGCAAATATGCTACAATTTCCCTATTGTAAAGTCGCAACAATTTTTTTAATGTTAAGATTGTGACAATTTTCCCATAATAAAGTCGCGACTGTGACAATATTCTCCTTATAAAGACGCGACTGTGACAGTAGCAGCCTATTGTGACTATTTTTATCTGGCGAATTCGCACCTGTTTGCAACAGTTCAGACTTTAATGAATAACCCCCTGGGTCTTCTTTAGATTGTGCCCTGTGGGCCTATACAGCACCAATTACAATGTGGCATAGATTAGTGATTTTCAACCAGTGTGCCGCGGCGCCTGGTCAGGTGTGCCGTGGGAAGAATCCCACATACATGCTAAAGAAGGCACGGCATACAAATAGGCAGTATGCTGCTCCTTCCCCTCTTACCTCCTCCTTGGCGGCTGTTAACTGCGTTCCTCACTAGCGATGACGTAACTTCCTGGCGCTTGCAGGAAGTTACATCTTGCTAACGGAGGGACGCTGAATCGCAA
>WMED01023764.1:0-11380 GCA_019650415.1 Pipa parva
GTCAATTCCTTAACACTAAACAGGCAGTGGCTGAGAGAGGGAAGCAGCTTCAGTAACAAATTGCTGCTAAATTGTGAAGGGTGGAAATAAATGAATAATTTATATGACAGAAAGCATTTATTTAACTTTTATTTAACAGTGCCAAATAGACTGGAAAATAACTGTTGGTGCCTAAACTGTTCCTTTAACCATGTCAAATATTCATTTAAAATGAAGAGCCCTGATGCTAGATAAATCAGGTTAGAATTGCCTCCTGTTGCTTGACTCAGTGTAGCTCTATATGACAGCGCAGGAGCCTTGCTTATAGGCTCAGCATTAATGGCACACACCCAGTGTGTGCCATAGAGACTATGCCATAGAACATAGTGGGGAATATTTAGTTTGCCAGCCAGTCTGAGGGTTTAGTTCTCCTTTAACAGAATGTCATAGAGTAATGTGTCTTAATTATTTTCCTGTTGTGATATTGACCTCGCAGACAGAATGCACAAACTAACTGAGCAGAGTCTGTTTAGAAACTCTGTAATGCCATGAAACGGTTGGAACGTTCAATGATTGATGACTTTTCTATTCATTTTCAGACAGGGAATCCTAACCTTGCAGGCTTTATCTGAACTCAACAGACGCCTGTGGATTGAAGCAATGGATGGGAAGGAGCCTGTAAGTATAATTTTTTTATGATTTGGCTGACCTCTTCTGGTGAAAATATGTGTCTGCATATAATTAAAAAGAATGAAGGTGACATACCTAAATCAATATGCTGCCTTTACAGAAGGTGTTATCAAGAGCATAATGCACATGCAGTAGAATTTTCTTTACAAGCTGGGATAATGAAAACAGTGCAGCCTTGTACTGACTGCCACCATTACAATAAAGCTCCTGTATTCGCAAAGCATCTTGGTAATAATGTTTTTATTGCGACCATGGATATGAATGGCTGCTGACTGGGTAAAGTGGTATCCTATTTTAATACAGTGACGTCCTTTCACAGAACATTCCATTTTCCACCTTTTCAGTTGATTTTTTTCCCGACAGATAAGCACAAAATACTGCAATAAAATAAAAATGTTGCTATTCCAAACATTATATATTGTTATATACAGTATATTATATTGTTATTTTTTTTTTTTTTGTTGTTGTTATCTTGCTGTTATCTAACTAATCTGTATCCTGCTTGTGTAGAAACCTTCGGCTATGTGACATTTTAGTAATATTTTAAGATTGTTACATTATAGCACTGCTTTTACAGATGAAAAAATGATACATTGTTTTCAGATACAGGGCTCATAGGAGGAGCTAAAATAAGAGCTACAGAAGCTCCTAATAAAAGTATGTGAGGTACCCTACAATGTGTATTTTAAGAACTGTAAGCCACAACAATGCAGTGTTGTGTTCATTTAAAGGGGAACTATAGTAGCAAATCATACATACCTGATCGATCTAGCGCAGTACATGAAGCTAGGTCTGTATTCATCTGATGATCCTCAGCCCAGGATTGGGCCAGAACAGGGCATGCCCAGATCGATCTGGGCATGTGCAGTTGGTTAGTTTTGCTGAAACTCAGGAGGGGGTGAGTCTATGTGAGTGATCGACATCACTTACATAGACCTGGAAGTGAGTAGAGCTGAATGTACTCATTCTGGGCCGAGGATCATCAGATGAATACTGATCAATCGGGTAAGTATTAATTGCTACTGTAGTTCCCCTTTAAATATATATAGCAAGCCCTACAAAAGCAGAAAGCATGTTGTCCATGGTTTGTTGCTGTTAGGTGCTGACATTTAGTGTCCCTATGTATAACAGAAAAAAACATAGACAGATCTTGTCCCATTCTCACATTTTAGTTCGCTTTTCAGTGTTATTTGCATAAACCACAACATGAGGGGATTAAGTCTTCCTTATTCATAGCCCTGCTTTCAGTTTAGTGTCCTTTTAACAAACATGATCAGTAGAAGCATCTGAGTGGGTAAAAAAAAATCTGAACTGCCAATATTTCCAATAATATCTACACTGCTCTGTTTCCTGTTGTATTGATTTGTTTCTGCAGTCTCAGATAAATTATTATTGTCTGTTATACTATGCCAGGACTTGCATCCATAAGGTTTTCTAACAGAGAGTAAAGCAATGGGGTGTGAGAAGGTGGGGTATATTTGTGTAACCAATTACATGTGTCTTTTTTTTTTTTAATTATAAAGACTCAGTGACAGTATTGTATTAATCATTAATAAAAATACCATAGTAAATCCATTTCATTAAATAGAAGATACCACAAAGAATACTTTTTATATCCACCATATGTGCTGATTGTCAGGACTGCATTTTGGTGTTAACTCCTTTCACAAAACCAGTTTGTGATGTTGCTTAAATTAAAAATGCTTTGTACAGGTTTAGCCAGTTAATAATCTTAAAAATACATTTACATTTCACATACGTGATACCTAATAATGTCTACCTAAAGTAACATTTGCAAGCCCTTAGAACATTTACCAGCAGGTAAAGATGTGGTACTAGTTGTTATTTGAATAATAAAAAGGAAGTGATAGGAAAACCATTGGGCCCCATAACATCGTATTACATGATTTTCCCAAAAGATATTTTATTGAAAATGTACTGTAATGATTAGATCCACCTATCACCTACTTCCTCCTAAACAGGTTAATCTTAAGCCATGGATTTGACAGCAGGACTTCAGAGTTCTGAGTAACCAATCAGAATCATTCTTGGCTGCTGCACACCTGCTTCTTTCTGATTTGTTTGGATCAAGATGCTTACTTGAAATTTCAGATTGATCAGCTAAAGAGGAAGCAGGCCAGAGAGTTGGGGTTCCTATAAGAAAGAGACTATAAAGTCAAAACAACTAAAAATAATTGTTACCATTCTCTGGTATATGTAAGCAAGAAGGCAACCTTTGATTGGTTGCTATACCTTATTAGACCTATGTTAAGTATACCCCTTTGTTGAATTCCCCTGAATAACACTTATGTAGGCCCTAGATGTGCACTTTGCTGGATCACCCATTGGGTAGTCTGCATGGTTATTGGTACCTGTGAAACTCAAGAAGCGATAGGTAAAAGAACTACTGTATTTTTTGCTCCATGAGATGCACCTGAGCATAAGACATACCTATGGTTTTAAGGAGGAAAATAAGAAATAAAATATTCTGAACCAATTCCCTCTCTCCTCTGTCTGCCTGCCTTCCTTCCCCTGCCTGCTTGCCTGCCTTCCTTCCCTACCTCCCTCCAATACCTGCCTACCCTCCTTCCTTCCCTCCCTCTAATGCCTGCCTGCCCTTCTTTCCTCCCTCCCTCCCTACCCTGGCTGCATGCCTGCCTGATTTCCTTCCCTCCCTTGCCTGCCTTCCTTTCCTGCCTGTCTACCCTCCCTCCCGCCTTCCCCTGCCTGACTGTCCTCTCTCCCATATATGCACAGACAGGCAGCTTTTGGAGGAATTACATTAGTCAAGGAAGTCTACTTAGTGAGCTTCCTCCTGTCAGCGCAACTCCTTATTCAGTTAAGGTAAGGGGCACTTAATTGGTACCTTCCGCTCCCCTCGCCTCATATCGGCACTATTCGCCATGGATTTGGCAGCTATTAGCACAGCTGCGCTAGTAGTGGACAAATCCACAGTGAACAGAGATAAGGGAAACAGAAGGCACTGATGGAGCACTGCATACCTTGCTTGAAAAAGGAGATACGCTGACAGGAGTCGGCTTGCTAGTACACTGCCCAGGAGGAAGGTAATTTTATTCAGTTGCTGTGGGTAGGGGGGTGCCTGTTGGCGCCCCCTCCCCCACCCATGCCCCGCAGCAGCTGAAGAAAAGGGAACATTCGCTCCATAAGGTGCACAGGCATTTTCCCCAACTTTTGTGGGAAAAAAGTGTGTCCTATGGAGCGAAAACAAGAGAGTATAGGTGATACCTTTTATTGGCTAACAGAATAGATGGTAAATGCAAGCTTTGTTTAACAACATTGCTGTAATTAACATTTTTACAACTGGTCGACACTCTAAATGGGTGTCGAACAGATAACATCTGTACCAGTTTGTGACTTTGTAGTTTTGCGATGTTGTTTCACTGATAATATCTCATTATATAGCATTAGTCTTTTTGGCTTTGTTGTTGGATTGATTGGAATTTATTGCTTTGTTCCAGTGTGTGATTTTTTTTATGTCAATCTGATAACATTTAGCCATGATGTACCAGTTTCTGTATAAAATTGTTATTCTCAGTTCCATATTATTGCCTGATGAAGAGGCCTTAGGAGCCTTGAAAGCTTGCAATTGCCATGTATTCCGTTAGCCAATAAAAGGTATCACCTGTACTCTCTTGTCTTTGCTTATATCTGGGGCTAACACGGTGCACAACTCTACTGCCTATGGAGCGAAAAATATGGTAAACAAGGAAGCACAAAAAAAAAAAAATTACACTCAAGTCACAAGCCTAAAATCAACTTGTCATGTTGTGTGGTCCAGGCTAATATGTTACGTAGTCAAGTGTTTTAGTAGTATTGATTTATTTATTCAGTTTTGGTAGTCTTTAACATACAGTGTAGACTTCAAGCCATTGCTTGCAAAACTGCATCAAACTGAGATGGGGCCTTCCAAGGTGCAGAGTGTGAGTAAAGACCTTTAAAAACAGTAATATGTGAAAAATGTGTCTCTCTTTACAACTTATGGAAACAGAATGTTCAACTAACACTAAAGTGCTTGAAAAGTACTGGACGAGAGAGAGATGTTTTGTGGTTGTTTCACTGTGAAAGTCATTTGGAAATGAAATTTTAATGCGCAACATTTGGAAACAAACTCACTCCAATAAAATGCAATTTTGTCCTTGTTAAATCTCTTTCTGTGAGTAACTTAGAAATTAGTAATTTACAATTACTTCAGCCAAATTTATTTTTCTTGAGCTTATTATCTAATACCCCAAACTTTTCCTGCCAGCCGTGAAGCCTTCCACATTATCCTACTTAATTAAAAATATTTTTCTGGCCTAATTTTGCTTCTGTCTTTCGTCATATTACTGACTTTTAAAACAGGTGACTGGCAGTGAGCCTCCATTTTTGCATGCTATGCTTGAAGCCACTTAAAATTCATGCCTGGATCAAGTCTTTAATGGGATAGGGTTCAATCCTTGTGACCAAATAATAAATGAATCATCTGTTAGTGTTGTTGCTGTTGTGTCAACAGCAGAGATGAATTTATCTCGGTTACTGCTTTCTTGTTTTGGAATATATTGGTAAGCTTTGTTTGTTAAAAAAAACAAAAAAACTGTCTACTATCTTTTTTACAGTTGAACGATAGAAGTAATCAAATGATTACTGGCAATGAAGTTTCTCCACACATGCAGAAAAAGTGATTATTATTTTCCTGTGATCAGAAAATCTGTCTGTTGTGAAAGGTCATTTCATTTATCAAATCGAGCTGCAGGAATGATTTGCCAGCAAATACTGCTCGTAAAACAGCATGTTTAGTCTTCCTTGAAGTCACTTTTTGCTCAGTTACAAATTTTGAGAGGTTGGGAGGTTCAGCATTTGTGACTGAAAATATAATTCTCCATCAGATCTCTAGGAACACTAAGCTTGCAATCTTATTGTCAGAATAACTACAGTACAATGGAAGAGAGAGGAAGGAGATGTTTCTAGAATCTGGACCTACTGTATTCGTGAATTTGTAGGAGAACGTATAAAAACATATAATTTAAATAAGATACAAAAACCATATAAAGTACATTAATGAAAGTAGTTGACTTCGCTAGTATGGTGGGAGACATCCATCACTGCCTTTTTATAATTTACATTGGCTGCAAATTCATCTTAAATGTTTTTAAGCACAGCCTGCCCAGATTTAATATATTTGTAATCTAGTGCCAGTCCTTCAAAAGTTGTATTGCATGACCCAACCCTAGTTCTTTTCCCATTAAAAAGGTTTCCTGCATACTCATTGGAGGCATAGGTCTATTTTTCATAAAATAAAAATAAGTACCAGGAGTTCCTTAGATAACAATAGATATTGTTTATTTGTACTTTTCTCTATAACTTATATTAAATCTACTGATATTACATTCACCCAGGTCATTACCCATATTCACATAGGACATTTGTCATCCAAAAAAATGTATGTAAGTATCTAGGATTTCCCAGTCCACCCCCAGATTACTCACCTCTGGCAGTGTACAGGCGTGGACTTTAATGGGACACATATACTTATGGGATCCATATGTAAAAGTTCATTAATCACAGTTATTATATTATATAATTAATTATATTATAAAATTTTCCCCATTCATATTAGATGACAAGAAAATTTTAACTGATTACCCAGCATCTTCAAGGATAGACAAGCTCAGCCTCCTGATGAGGCACTCTCACACAGAAGAGAAGCAAATCAATGTGACTCCTGGAGAAGGGGGCATGCTGGTAGTTCTCTGCACAGAAAAAAGTTTTGAGCAAAAAGTAGACAATTCCTTCCCATGCTGAGTTTTTGGTTTTGTAAGCAGGCAAAAAGAAAATGTTTTGGCTAGTTTTACAGTATCCATTGAGGGAGACCAGCTCATATGTAGTGAACCGTGGTCCAAAACCAGTTCTGTTTTTATTTAAATCCAGCCCAGCATATCTGCTTACTATGAACATTTAATGTAACTTTTTTTTACAGATTATTTTCAAAAATTGATTGTTTTAACCCTCATAAAGAGACAGAAAGCCAGAGCAAGAGTTATTACAACTCACACTTGCTCTGGGTATCACAAGCTGGTGTTCTTACTGCAGCATAGTATTTTCAGAGCTCCCCTAGACCTACACATTGTAGGTCCAATCAAGCATTCTAGTTACTAGCCCCTCACTACCTCATGTTGGACAGAGCTTTCCTCTGACCTGTCTGTTCTTGTACCCTAGGCACCTATGACAACAGCCAACTCTCATCACTAAATGGGTATCTAAGTCTTTTCCATGAATTCTCTGTTTCTCTAGAGCTGTTTCACTGCAAGACACTCTGGCCCTAGGGTGTAATCCCAGTGGTCTTACCACCCACCAGGTACCCCTGTGAAGTATGTTTTTTTTCTCTCTCTGGTGGCATCTTTGTCTTTAGGACGGACGTTCCCCCAGCCCATCTGGGCTAGGAAGAAAACGGGAAGGGCTTTCCCTCTCTACATATTTCTTTTTATATGTAAGGTCATCAGACCTATGACTACTACACAATCCCATAATTAACTAGGACTCAATCATTCAATAAGAAACTCCCATTAGAAGGTTCTGGAAGTCTGCTGCACTACACTGTCCATATCATTAGATGGCAGCAGATACCACTATTACTCTTAAGAAAATATTCACTAAAAACATACATGCTTAAATCTGTTTAAATTTATTTTTATATTTAGAAGCCGATTTGGCTAAACAGTATAAAACTGTTTTGTCCTTTTTAGTCTTGAGATTTAAACACACTGTAAATAAATTTTGGGACACTCTTTGTATTGACTGTAAGTAAATTGATGGAGTTGTCAGCCTTCTTTTTATTTCCTGCCATGTTTCTGATTATTTACATTTTCTAAACATCCAGTAGTATCTAATTGGGCATAATAAAGACCTGACCCACAGGGGAGGGTGGGTGACTTTGAACTTTATCTAGAAATAATTGGGCCAAGCATGAGCGATGCATGAACAAACTATAAACTAGCTAGCACTATCAAAGAATGATGAAACGGGTGGAAAGCAGGACAAGGACTAATCCAAAAGTCCAAACAGAAGATAAGCTCAGTAGTAACAGGGACTGAAACCAGAGGTATCTAATCCAAAACTGCAGGCATAGTCAGGGTGCGTATACTTGTTTTGACTGAGACGTAATAGAAGAGACTCATCATGAGGGAAGCCATATCTGTTGTGATAATACTCATGAACATGAATGCTCAAACAAAGGCTGGACATGCGAACTTTAAAACGTTTTGCAGAAGATAGATAAGCTGTGATGCATGCAGTATTTTATTTTGGAAAGTATATCAAAGAGTTAGTGTAGTTCATTGTGTTTGCTTGCGAGAGAGTTTATTAATGCCCCTCCTTATTTCGGTAGGTAATTAATAATCTGGCAACTTGCTTCCAATTATGTTTTATTAAAAAAAAGAAAACTTGGTTACGTTTTAAGGGAAAAGGTTTCAAATTGTACTTTACTGACCTTCGTTGTCATTCAACTGAAAAGAAACAAAACTGATCCAAAATGTTAGAAGCCAAGGACACAGACTGGAAGAGTAAAGGACAAAGTCTGCAGAAAAGGGAGCTGTTTTTTTTTTATTATTATTTTAAAAGTTGTAATGAAACAGTAAGCAATATGATAAACATGTAACGAGCGTTTTCTTTTTACCAGTAGGCTGGCAGCAAAAGCTAATATAAATGAAACACAATCTTTTTTTTTTTTTTTTTTTTTTTTTCCTTTTTATGAAATGCAGGATTGTAATGCCAGGGCACTTTAGTTACAGATAATGAATTGACATTTTACTGTTTAAATTATGGAAAGTTAAGCTCATCTAGTCTGGAAACGGCAGACAACCACCAAATATTAATACTATTGCAATGATTAAACCATCGCAGTACTGTTTATGGTCTGGCCGCACTTCAACATATTAATGTTCTGATCCTTACGATAATGGAACTGGCATTTACATTATTCATTGTCTCTAAATTGCTAGTTGCATTATAATGAAGATGGCATCTTGATGTTTTATCTGCAAGCCCCATAAATTCCCGTTTCTGACAGTACTTGACATACTCACTTGATAATATAATTGGCAGTGTTATTTGGTACTGTGCCTTTTATTCTCTACTAATGAAAGCTTTTTTTTTTGTCCAAACCCTGAGAAATACTGTGTAGTGTTTGTGCATGATGGCAGAAATATAATCTTTTTCATTGGAGTAAAAGCGATCGCATTAAATGTCAACCGCAGTAACTTGCCTGTTTTTATTGTCACTGGTAAATACTTGAATTTTGCAATATATTATTTACTTATTCTCACCCCTTTTGAACGTTTAACAGTTTTTCCCTTTAAAGGCCTTTCCTGTCTCCCCTACTTCTTACACAGCAGTTCATTGTGAAATTAATTTGACTGATGGGAATGAAAATTCTGAAAACTAACCTAGAATCCAGCAGGTTACTTCTGGTCACTGCACTCCTATAGTCCTAAATTCTCTACTCCTTATTGACTAACTGATGGATTCACCATAACGAAGAATCAAACGGCTTTGGATGCAGTTTCTTCCATAGTGTGCTGTAGTCAGTAGGACAGTAGGAGCCCTGCTGATGAATACACAAAGATTGGTTGATGGGGAATGCACGTGAATTCTGATCTTTACGCATCTGTTCGAACCTTCATGAATAATGCAGTATAATGGCACTTCCTGCTTTACCAGACATAAAAGGAATCCTAGCACATTCCAAGTAAATATATTAACAGGAGCTGACTCAATATGTAGAACTACAAAAAGAAACACTCCAATCACTCAACTTTATTAAATCAGAGGAAAAACCCCATTTATTGCAGAGTGAAAATCATACATTTCAGGTGGCACTTGATGAAAGGGGGACTGTGCTACCCAAAATTTTCAAATTTTATATAATAAAAATAAGTTCTATCTTTTCTACCCAGTGAAATGTACAAACCTGCATGAATTCTGAATATTCAGTTATAATGTTATGTAATAATGCTAAGGCTACAAATCTATTTTTCTCTTCATCTTGCAGATCTATCACAATCCTATTACGAAAAGTGATGAAAGTGAGTACATTTAAATTCACATCATAGCATACAGGTGTAAGGTACTTAATATACAGTTTTGTGCTTAATCATTAAAGATCTATAGCCAAATTACATGTTTATATATGCTTTACTACACTTTACTAAGCTCACAAACCAGGAAATGTGAGTGTGATGTGACGAAAAGAAGGTATCTGCCCCCCCGGACAGTTTTGTTGAAACTCTAAGATAGCACTACCTCACAGTTTCTGCAAAACCAGCCAGGGGGTGGTGTACTTTTTCATGGTACACTTCACACACTCATTTCCTGGTTTGGAAGTTTCCATTGCTGCTGATTATCCCCAAGATATATATATATATATATATATATATATATATATATATACACCTTTTATACCCTCAAATTATGGAGAAATTGTACTGCCTAAAGAATAGCACAGTTATTATATAGATATGTGTCGCACAAGGGATAAAGCTTTTCTCAATCTCTTGTATACCCCCTTAGATATACACAGAAAGAGGAATCTACCGCATAAGCAAAATATTAAAAATTCTATTTAGTCGTAAGAAGATGACTGTCTTTTGCCAACTTAATGGTCCATGTGCAAGATGGTAGAATACCTAGTTCCAGATATCAGCTGTACAATGTATGAGAAGGCAAGTGTGTCATGGAAATATAATAAGCAATCTCTTCTTTTACAGTGGAACTGAATGAAGTGGGATTCCGGTTTGTTCGAAAGTGTATCAATGCGGTAGAGACAACAGGTAGGTAAAAAAAGGGCAAAATAGAAAAGGTAGGGTGTAGAAGACCAGAAATTATGAAGCCAACAATAGCTACAACAATATATGTTCTTATTTGATAGGCTTTTTAATTCCCCTGACTTTCATTTCAATTAAATGATCATGAATAAATAGAATAGATCACATTATTAGATTTAAAAATTGTTTACTTTGGCAAGAGTGATATTGCTTGCCTTTCAGGAGGAAGAAAAATATCACTAGCATTCAAAGGACAATTTTACAGCTTTTAGAAATGACAACTGTATTGCTGCCTTTCCTGTTCCTTTATGTTTACTTGCTGCATTAAAGAACTAAAGCCAAAAACAAAAAAAAAAAGTACAATTAAAATACTTACCTTATACTGAGCAGATTGATTAGGGTCACAGCATGAGCTGTGCTGTAAGTAGCCGGATACCGGTGCTTCCCCCGATGCTTCTTCACAGCGCTGGTTCACTGAGGAGCCAGCACGAAGCTCCTACTACCAGGTTTCACCTCGGGTGAAAAATGGGTTAAACATCATCATGTTCATTGCGGGGGCCAATGAGAACGCTCCCCACAATGAGCGTGATGTTGTTTGAAGCCATTGAAACAACTGGCAGGAGCTTTGCGCTGGCTTCTCAGTCAGCCAGCGCTGTGAAGGAAGCATCGGGATGCTGTGACTGTAATCAATCAGCTCAGTATAAGGTAAGTATTTTAACAGTCTTTTTATTTTTATTTTTTGGCTTTAGTTCTCCTTTAAGGATGATTGGAGTTGCAGTTTAACAAAAGTTAATTGGAGGTGGGTGTGACTTCTGGTATTATTTATATATTATATCTTATTATTATTTATCTCCAAATTAATTTTTTGACATGTTGTAGATAGCGGTCTTATT
>WMED01023768.1:0-7500 GCA_019650415.1 Pipa parva
TGTGCTTAGCATTTGTACCTGGGAAATGTATACTGTGCTTAGCATTTGTACCTGGGAAATAAATAAAGATCTTAGCATTTGTACCTGGGAAATGTATACTGTGTTTAGCATTTGTACCTGGAAAATGTATACTACGCATAGGATTTAAACAATAAAAAAGGCTAAATACCTGAATTTGTAATACTATTTTTATTGTAAAATGTACATACTGTATATCTTAAAGAAAAAAATCTTCTAAATAGATGTAGTCCTACTCAATGACAATAACTACCTCGTCTGATTCATGAATGGTTTTAGAACAAGAACAGCATTGTTTTCCTTTCCTTTTATAAAGTATTTCTAGATTTTAAACCAAAAATGTCCTACAAACTGCTTCTCAACAAAGCAAAGGGTTATAATTCACATCACTGCTATGCAGGAAATATAACACAAAAGGACAACAATGAGAAATACACACTTAACAGTCCACCAAGCTGCACTAAATACAAGTATAATAATTCATGCAGTGAAAACGTGTGGTGTGTCAGATATAAATGCTTAATATGATAGATGTTCCCTTAGGTCTATTATTGGCTGCCAAGTCCTGTAATAAATATCATATGTATTTTCAGCTGGAGCTGTAGTTTTTTATCCTTGAGATTGCATGTGCACACCTTCTACCCATTCACCAGAAGAACTAAATAATAGAACATTTCATTATGAAAAAATAATTTTATTTACTGGCCCATGTATAGGAGTAAGTAGTTTAATATAGTTATTTGTTATCAAATATACAAATAAATTTAGATATAGTGAATGTCAACAATCAATTTTTTGCAGTTCCTCTTTTGTAAAAAGTTATATTTCTGTATAATTTAGCATCAAAATGCAGCAGAAATATGGTGTTTTGGCACTTGTAATAGCTATTAAAGGGGGGCTAAAGTCACAGACTAGCTGGCATGGGAAGTGGGGTACAGGAGTCCACAACCGTCGGCTCAAATTGGATACAAATTCAACACATTTCAGAGTTTGATGAATACACAATATTTGGAAAATGGTGAATAGATGAGAATTTAGACCTTTACGCAACTGTTCAGACTTTGATGAATAACCTTTCAGTATCTGCATAATAAAAATACCCACAATCCAGCCAATAGCAGAAATGCTGACTAGAGCAGCCTGGAGGGAAGGAAAGAGAAATGAACCGAAGCAGAGGAAACAAAGCACTGACCTACTAAAATATATACTTGTAGTAAAATAGCATCAGCAATGTGAAAGATATTACACACTCTTATCAATCTTCTCATTATAGTGAGTTCCATCACTACTGATTGTTAATCCTTACTTTCATTACTCAGTCATTTGCCTAAGGTTTCATTATTTGGAAACATGTCAAGTAGACCTTAATGATGTGAACAATCTTTTCCATGATTAAACATTCCAGTAGTCTTTGTCTGTGTTAATTTAATTAAATGTTTGAAAATTAAATCTGATACCTTTCTTTCAAAGCACACTTAATTAGATTAATAAAAAATTGTCAAGAATGGTACATATCCATCCCTCTTTGTAAATAGTTTAATAATCACAGGTGACAATTACTCAGAGATTCAGCAGTGTAATATACACGCAAGCATTATCTGCATGTTAACAGTGTTTATTAACTGATGTAAATTAAAAATGATCACTGAATATCAAGTGCCATATATTCAAATGACATCCATGCTACTTATTCAACCTTTTTAAGTTATATTTATACTCTTGAAGTGAATAACAGAAAAGTAGCAGACACAGGGATGAAACAAATTTCTTTATTTTGGGGATACAGATCACTGAACCATATCAGTTGCTGAAACAGAACCGTTTTAAAATGTTGAAAAGTTATTATTTGGGCGTAAAAAGAGGCCAAAAATATGACATTTCATGGTTAGGCAGATTATATACCTCTGAGGTGAATGTTCTGTCTAGGATATTGTATACAGAATATTGCAAAGACTTCCAATTCCTCTAGCATATTTTCTATGTGATTACTCTGCTGACATCACTGACAGATCTGATTTGTGAAACTCCAGTAAGGATTTTTTAGGAGGCCCATTTTCTTAGAGCTGTTGATCACATCCAGTAACATACATAGTTGAGAAGTGTTTGGCAATAAAGGTACAGGTAAATGTATATTAGCCTCCATACCTAGTATGAAACTAAATATACAGTTGTAGTAAGATGCCAAATCACTACATAGCAATTTAAAAGCATGTTGCTCACTGGTTTAACTGTAGGCTGGCCATTTTTAATGTACTCAGATTATTAGGAATGAGCTGGTGACTGTCTTATCTGGTGTAAAACTAAAACCTAGAAAATCAAAGTTCTGTAGCAAAATTATATGTCTATATGCATTGATAGAAATCTAGAACTGGACCAGGTTCTTTAACAGGGATACATTTTGAAAATGAAATCTGCAGGCTTGCATCATCTGTATTCAACTTTTTTTGATAATTAATAAGTGTCTTCAGTTATGGATCAGTTAACATTAATATGAAATGCCTTCATTTTTATGTAGGAAACACAGGGAAAACATGCTAGAGGGTAGGACCGAGCTAGTACTTGCTTCTGATATAAATTTTTCATGTGTTCTGCATTTAAACTGGTTTATTACCATGATTCCTAAGGGGATATTTACTTATTCAACCTTTTCGATTTGTTTCACTGTGTATTGATGCTTTTCAGTGTTATTTTTCAATTTGCTGGACTTTTTGAATTCTGCTGATTAATATAGGGTTGAAAAAATGTGTTCATATCAATATCAACATTCTTTTTCAATGGGGAAAAACAATCTGACTATGACCCAGCCCCATAGGGAGTGACTGGTTACTGCCAACTCAAAACAGGCAAAAAACAGAGATATAGAAACAAAAACACAACTATTTCAATAGGTTTAAATAGTATAAAAGCTTTTTGACTTTAGTAAATACCCCCCGCTCCCCCCCAGTGTCCCAGTTTGCAAAGTCATGTCACCCTTAGTGGGTGGGTTTGTCACTCATAATATTCACCTTTTAAAAATTAATAAACTGTCCATCTGGAAAGACTAATTTAATATATTTCCCCATTACCATTGCCTGAAAGAACTAAATAAATAACGGTTGTTTATTTAGCCTACGTGCCAGAAAAACAATAAACCTACCGTCTCCCCCGAACCATTTGTGTCCATTTTTTAATTACTAGTTTGTTTGTTTTTTGTTGTTGTTTTTTTTACAATAATCAGTCATTAATTTAAAAGGAGAGGACACAAACTCAATCCCAAATGCGTAACTACTTCTCTATTGCCTGGGTTCAGGCAGGCACTAATTTCACTTATTAAAAAAGGTCTTAAAAGCATCCCAAGATTCATACATCAGTTGCACCTGGTCTTTAAACACTGATTTTTGGAAAAAAAGAAAAAACAGGCACAGCTGAGGCAAAATGGATGCAAAGTGAATAATATATTGCTAATAAATAGATGCAAAGCTCCTCCATTTTTTACGTTAACCCCATTTGAAACTATCCACCCATGTGAGAGAAAATATTAGGACTAGGAGTGAGCCACCCTTTTAACTGAGCCACCTACAGGCAGGTGCTTATTGTGCCTATTGGAAAATCTAGCCCTGGATACTTTTTGTTTGTAAATACATGCAGCATTTTAGTTTGATGAAGATTTTTGGATTTGTGATATTTCATTTAGCTTTTTAATGTTTTAGTTTTTATTCATTTCACTTAACCTTGGTGAAGTTTAGATGTAAGTTAAATTTTAAAAAAATTTTCTCCTAGAAATGTAGTGACAAATGAATTCATGTGCTGTATAATAAAATCATTTTGTATGCATGACAAGCAATTCACATTTAAAAATGTGGACCATATTTATAGAAATCTGATTTTGTCTGCAAAGGTTAGTAGGGAATATGCATTCTGTTAATCATCCCAAAATGTGCCTTCAGGCTTGGAGTAGTTTGAATAATATATTTTAATTCATGTAACAAGGTTAAATGATGCTTAATGAATAATCATAGATCTCAAGCGTTCTTGGTATAAATGTAAGTATTTATTCTGAATGTTCACCAGTAAAGGTTATGCACAAAACAATAATGAAATTCATTCTACAATAATAAGCTGATATAATGCATGTCTGTTAAATCCTACCATTCCATGACATGACTTATTATTCGGAATATTTTAGTTTATACAAGCAAGCCTCTATTTCATATGATATTCATATCTTCAGTTAAACTGACACTATTATCAAAGCCATGTTTGTTCTCAATAACGTAACACTTAATAAAGCAAACATAATTATACCACTGTACACAACCACATACTGGCAGTATGCAATGAATGAATACCACATGGAATTTCTCCTGCACACCATACAGCTAAATTCTCTTTGTTGATATAAGTATTGTATTACTAAATAGTGTTTTGTTTGAAAAGTTAGGTAGGCAAGGATCACTTTAGAAAAGCAGGAATATAGAGGTCAGTGCAACAAAATTGTTGTCTTACTGGATTTGTTCTGTTCCAAGTATCACATAGCTTCCTCCTCCACCCAGTAAGAATGGCACTTCTGTGGTGTATCACACGAGTGGCTTATTTAGACACTGCATTACGGAAAGTGAATGCAAAAAGGTTACACGGACCTACTGTTAAAGTTCCTTAAAATAAGCAGAAGACCTGAAAAGACATGCCAATGGGGCCCCTTAAAACCCTTATTGCTTTAAAAGTGTGTATTTATAGTTTATGCTGAGGTTGTATAGTCATATCGCATGAGGATTATTAAAAAGAATGAAAGCTTGTTTTCTATAGATTGGCTCTTTATTTTAAAGGAGAGCTAAAGTGAAAAAATTAAAAAAAACTTAAAATACTTACCTTATACAGAGCAGACTGATTACAGTCACAGCATGAGCTGTGCTGTAATTAGCTGGCACCCGATGTTTCCCCCGACGCTTCTTCACAGCGCTGGCTGACTGCCAGTCAGTGCAAAGCTCCTCCCACGCTGTTACACCACAGGTGTTTAAGGGCTGAAATATCATCATGTTTATTGCGGGGGCCAATGAGAATGCTCCCCACAATGAGCATAATGATGTATGAGGCGATGGAAGGAGAAGAAGGAGCTATGTGTTCACTTCTCAGTTAGCCAGTGCACTGTGCAGGAAGTGTTGGTGTAAGCATCGGGAGCCGGCTAATTACAGCACAGCTCATGCTGTGATAGTAATCAATCGGCTCTGTAAGGTAAGTGTTTTAACAGTTGTTTTTTATTTTTTGACTTTAGGTCTCCTTTAAAGCAGGAGGCAACACTGGAGTGAATGAGGTGATTGGTAAATATTTCCCAACTCCCCCTTAAGAATCACCCCTAGAAAAAAATAGATTTAATTATCCTTTAAGTCTCAACTTAGATATGGGGGTAGATGTACAGTTGAAGGTTGAGTGAGTTGGTGAGAGAGATGGATCCCTCTGGGAGCACATGCTAAATGGAAGACCTCCCATGTAGAAAGCAACCCTGTGAAGAAGTCCTGAGTGACTTTCCAGGTTGTATAGTGGCCTGGTTAGAGGGTGTAGGCTGGAATGGTATGGGGTTAGTTTTATTTTTCTTTTGGACAAATAGCATTATGTCTCACCGAGCAGTGTTGACTGGATCTTCCTAGTCTACATCAGATCAAATCAAAAGTGATATGGTAAAAAGCTGCATAAGGTAAGAAACTGAAAATAGAAACCTGAAGCAAAAGAAAGGGAAGATCTGCACATACTATAAGTGTTTGTATTTGTTTTATATTGTATACACACGTGTCTAATTATATCATACAATAAACTTGCAATTTCCTTACAAACATCCACCATCCAGTTTAGTCCATAAAATAATACAGAACATAGTGCTATACCCAAAGTGATTGTGCTGATTATAAAAATAAAACAAACTTAAAAAGTCACATAATTCAAGTTTTAAATATGCAATATTGTCGGGCATTAGAAGAAAACGGTAAATAATATCCTGTAGGAAATGAGCAGTCAGCGGTGATGCAGCAAGAAATCTCTGATCCCTCATACAGTACATGTCATTATTCAGAAAAGGCCTTTTTGATATTTGTATAGTTGGATTCATCAGATATTTCGTTGATAGCAAAATAATGTGACACAATAAGGAAATAAAAGTGATAAATGTAGCACAAAGCAAAATGAATCTGGCTGATTACTTTTTACAAAATCCTGAAATGACTTAATAAAGACTGTCCGTTTTAAACAGATAGGCAAGCAATGGAAACTTATCATTTCAGCTCATCTGGAACATCATATTAGGATTTACAAATCTGTAAACAAGATAACTTGTTCAACAAGGAAACACCAACTGAATGACCTGGATAAAAAACAAATCAAGTTGCCTTATTCTATCCTGGAAATATAAATATAGCAGGAAGAGCACTATCTCTATCTCAACTGAACAGAGTGAAGAAATAGAATCTAGTTTATCCTTTCATAGTTAATAATATTCAGTATGGGGCTAGCTTCATTCCCCAAACTGTAAAATGTCTACATATGCCAGATCTTTCATTCATATGTTTTGCCAGTAACTAATATAAATTCACAATCTGTTCCAGATTTTAGGGCAATATGCTGCAACAATGATGGATTCTGAAATCAACATGTGTGGCTTTTCCATACTACGACATTGTCAGTCCTGTAACTCTTTAAGTGTAGCTCCTGAGAAGTAATTTAACCATTCCTTGACTGGATAGCTGGTAGAATGTTATGTTTTACTTACATAAGATAAACTAAAGTAACACTTACAAATTAAGGTTACAGATACAGAGCCAACAACGTACATCTAGCGATTCCCATTATATGTACAAAATAGAAATACTGATATTTCATGTATAATTTGAGCTTGCAGCTTAAACCTGCTAATATCTGTCAAATGAACGGAACTTCTGATTCGCCCAGTGTCAGATTCGCCTAATGGTAATAGCTGGTACATTTTCCAGGGATGTGTGATTTGGTTTTGGTATTGATTCTGATTGTGTCACTGTCTAGGTTTCGTTTATGTTCTGATTCCACATCGACATGCTTTGGCTTTTTTTAGATTGTGTTTTTTTGACACAGGTTTTGGCTTTGGCTTCTGATTAAACAAAAACACGTTCATGTCTCTGGTGTCTTTCTATGGCCCCTTGTTTTATGTCATTTGGATGTTAAGGACTGATATAGATGGCTATCAGGATATTTCAGCAATGGGGAAATTGTTTACTGAGGTCTAATAAACCCTAGCAAGCAATCAGCAGTTAGCACTTCCATGCATAGGGAAACTGGAATGATAAAAGTCAGCTTTAAAAGAGCAGTTTTTCTCCTGTTGGTAAGTGGTGGGGCCACAGATTTGCCAAGGAAGCTGCTGCATGTCTGTGTTTGGTTACCGTACATACAATTCCTGAGTCACATGGTGTGGATGGACATACCGTTTTAAATCAAGTTTCAGTTCTAACCTTCGAAACTCACTTCAGACCTATAAAACTAACT
>WMED01023769.1:0-11379 GCA_019650415.1 Pipa parva
ACAATATTCCCATTATAAAGACATGACTGTCTTTATCTGGTGAATTCATACCTTTACGCAACAATTCATACTTTAGTGAATAACGTGTATATGGTACAGTGCTAGTCCTAGTGAATTTGGCCATATCTGCTAAAGTGATCACAAAAACTAATTCTTGAAGCACTCTCAGCCCTTGTAGGGGCAAGGTTTGATCGCTGGTGCCTGATTCCTGGGTGCCGTGGCAGGCACCACAATAGTAGGATCAAAGTACAGTAAATAAAAAGGTACACCTGCAATCTGCTGTGAAAAAGGAGGGTTGTGCCATTTATTAGGTGACCAACAGTGAAAAAACTGGTGTCCACTGGTGTGCAAGTAGATTTAGTATTAAAATGAAACTTGCAATACACCTAATGTGGTATATACTGTATGCTTAAATGCCCACACGGTAAACATTACGTAGGACAGACCACTAGACCAGAGAAATAATGGATTAAGGAACATAGATGTAATATAAAAAATTTTAATCCTAAATCTACCTATGACACCACCGTATCTAGACACTTTTTTCATTGTAAATATCAAGTGACCCAACTGTGCTGGTTGGTAAAGCGGAAGATATACTACCTAGTACCTAGTAGAGGGGGAGATATAAAAAAAGATGTTACTACAGAAGGAAGCACTTTGGATTAGGAGACTTAATAGCATGAAACCGATTGGCCTTAATGATCACTGGTCTGTAAAACCCTTTTTATAATTACCCATTCTGATACCATTTTTCTGTTTACTTACAGATAATCTTTTGGACTGCCTAGCTTATAACTTCACAAAGTAGTGATACCATTAAAGTGGCAGTGAGCCTTCTGATAAAGGTACCAGTTACTGTTACTGATTATTATAGTTATTTGGTTCCACTATTTTTATATAAAAATGTATGGTCAAGTTGTAACTAACATTGTATGTTGCAAGTATTTTCACTGTTGTGCAAGTGAATTTTGCACGTTCTGACAAATCCCTATGGTAGGCCGTTTTGGAAGGACCAGTCATTTACCTCTGGTGTAATTGGACTTTAATTGAGAAAGGAAGCCCTGGAACCAGGGGGCAGTCCTTCTGTGAACACTTGGACTTTATTGGTGGACTCACTAGGGGGTGGGATTTACAGGTCTTTAAAATCTGTCGTCAACTCACTGTAAGCACATTTGAAAAAGGGTATGTCAACCCGAAACATTTTATGATGCACCGTAATAAATTGTAGCCTTGCTACTTTTTTTCACAACCTTGGTCCTCTTTCTTTTGATTTCATTTATTGATATAGGATATAATTATATCACATTAACAATGGAATAAAACACCACTCAGAATATACTTGCATTTATAATGACCTCCTAAAACTGTATAAAATAATGTCATTTTATTGAAAGTAACATGAATTCTTTTGCTCAGATATCATTTTTATTTTTTTTGCCTACATTACTCACAATGCAATGAACCTACCTTGCTGTGTAATTTCCAGCATAGTCTGCTTCTTCATTTCTCCATCAATTTGGTGGCACGTTTTCCATGTATGGTGGATTTTTTTCCCTCCCAAGTATTAACAAGAGACATATGCAATATGAAACCTCCCCAGAAATAAAGGAGTTAATTTCTTTGGCTGCAGTCTTTTTCCCTTATGTTTAGAATTAATGGTCTGAAATCAAAAATATCCTGGCTCACCAAGGTCTCCAACAGGTTACATAAATATTAGTTTAAACATCCCTATAAATCTGTCCCTGAGGCAGATAGAACTTCAGTTTTCTATCTCTGGAAGTCGAGTGCTTGCTGTTTGGAGTAAGCTCAGTGTGAAAAATGAAGACAATTTGTGCTTTTGGTTTTGTGTAAAATATCCATCTCCTGGCTGTATAACACATAATATCTAAATAAGATTGCTAGTATAATGGCTACTCTTAGGAGACTTTTTCTTAAAATGAGTCAAATGTGTAAAAGAGTGATGCCCAACCTTTTTTGGCCTGGGGGCCATATAAATTTGCAACACACGCGTGTCACGGGCTGCTTCAAAGTCGCGACTGCGACAAATTTTAAAGTTATAACTGCGATAATTTTCCAAAGTAAAGTCGCGACTGCGACAATATTCTCATTCTAAAGACGCGACTGCAACAGTATCAGTCTATTGCGACTCTCTTTAGATGGCGAATTCACACTTATATGAACCAATTCGGACTTCGGAACTCAGGCCGGATAGCACCGCTTTGCGGGCCGCATATGGCCCGTGGGCCGTAGGTTGGGCATCACTGGTGTAAATGATTAGAAAATAATAATAATGATAATAAAAAAATCATATTAGGGGTGTTATGTTCTCAGGAGATACAGGGCACAGATTCAGAGAGGTATAAAATGGGAACAGCCTAGTCAGCCTGTTTAAATACTGTAGGCCCACACCTTCTAAGGGTTCTGAATTCCACAGAACAGTCACGTTTATTTTTAGCTCCTGTTCTGTGGGCCAGGTTCCACTGTTACCATTCCAATGTCCCTGCCTCCATGTCTCAGTCCCTAAATCCTCCTCCTCCCCCCCAAGCTGAACTGTCATAGATATTAAAAGCACACAACCAATCAGTAGAAAATAGGTGGTACACCATGATGTCACTAATTATGTCACTGGTGCACAAGCAATCAAAAGACAGTAAGTGGTGTGTCTGTGTACTCACTACCAGTTACCTGAATAATTAATTGACTCTACTATTATCTCCTGGTGTAGATACCTTCATCCAGGACAAAGTCTTTGCAAAATTTCAAGATGATTACGTTGCTGCAGTACATTTAGTTGGAAAAAAAATCAAGTCAAATGTAATGATTATTGCCTGTAAAAAGAATCCAGAATTAAGAGTGGCAGAAGCAAAAACCTGATTTACAGAAGCATTTAATTAAAAGAGAGAAGCCCTGTTGTCCATGGTTTAGCATCCATGTCACTTTTAAACCTACTCAAACCTTATATATTTAAAAAAATATATATATTGCAATATCATATTAAACGGTCATCTAAAAATATTGTTTGTCAATAACTTTACTGATAAAAGCCATGTTGTTGCTAAACAGACCTCACCCACATCCATTGTTTTCTATGGTGCTTTATATAAAGCATATACAGGAACTGTACCCTGATTAAAGGGATGAGTAATGTAGCATTACATGGATTAGAGGGATGAGTAATGTAGCATTATATGATTAGAGGTATGAGTACTGTAGCATTATATAAGTAGAGGGATGTGTACTGTAGCATTATATGAGTAGAGGGATGAGTAATGTAGCATTACATGATTAGAGGGATTAGTAATGTAGCATTATATGATAGTTCAAATAAAGTAACAGTTCATTTTATAAGACAAGCTTTCAAGAGATATTCCCTCTTCATCAGGCCAGGGCAGTAGTAAAGGATACACCGTTTGTAACAAATTAAAAATCTTTGAGGCAGTGGGAGACTAAATAAACAGCAGAAAGGGCAAGTGTAAAAAGTAGTCAATTAGAGCGGATACATAGCAGAAGAGGTTGAAGACAGTTTAGTGGGGTGGGGGCACAGTTCAACTGGACTACTAAGACTTAAACCATTTTTGTTCTAAGAGACAGTCTGAGTAGACTGTCAGTTATATAAGGGACATTGTCCCAAACCTATAGGATAACAATTCCTATACACTGATATGGGAACGTATGCTCAAAGATTGATTTCTCTGAAAGCCATGTGACTTTGCATTTTATTGTTCCTAGTGAAGGCCATTAAATTTACTTCATACTTGTTTGTGCTCCTCTGTCCAAATTAGTGACTCATCTACCCAAACAGTTCAAAATCAGATGTAAAAACCCAATGGTAAAAATCTTAATGACAAATAACATATTGAGACAACACAACACAAACATCTGTTTGCAATATAAGTTTATATGGATTTAAAAAAAAATATTAGAGCATATACACAACATTCAAGCAAGTTTACAAAACAAAAAGGCATCTCAGTCACCTCCACATTCCTTTTGAGGTTCTCTTTTTTTCTCATGTGTTTTGCAGTTAATAAAATGATTTTTTCTGCACATTTTGTCATCTTCAGGGTCATAAAGCAATATAGAAATTCCCCTATGACTTGTAAGCAGCTTTCAGTATAATGTACCAGTAAAAACAACTTTCTTTAAAAGATTTTTTTTGTTTGCCTTCTGACAGCAATGAGGAGATAGTCCAAAAGATGATAGTGTGCAAAGGTCCATGATTTACTAAAATATGAAATGTATCCATAGAGATCTCAAGTTGCTCAGTTCTTTGTACTTAAAGTTTGTATAAGGGTATCATCCTCAAATTAAAGATTAGTTATAATCTTTTCTCTTATAGATCCACATTTTACATAACCTGGACGTTTTACCAGTATATTTTGTATATTTGTAGGATATCTTTTGAAAGCACTTGATTACAGTGCTGAATTTCCATTATGGAAAAAAAAAAAAAAGCTAGAAATGGCTAAAGAGCTTCTTAATATTCAAAGGTCTGTGGTCTGCCATCAAAAGACCACAAGCCACAGTTTATAGACCACTGGTATGATTTCAGACATCTCATACAAAAATGTTGGATTCGTTTTGGCCAATGTCAAAAGGACCGCAGTTTATCCAGGGAAGTAAAGTCATGTCTTTAGTGCCTTGCAGAATTACTTAAATAAGAAGCCATGCAACGGGACTACACTTACACCCAGAATTCCATGGGGCCTGTGGCTTCTCTTCTGGTGGGAAAACATTGGTAGCTCATGTCTGGTCCAGCCACTCTGCTCTCTTTGGTGCCTTACATGTATGCACATCAACTGTCTCCTCACATTCCTTGCAGCGCACTGCACAACACCAGTGAAACTTACACTCGCATTTTGTGATCCTAGTTACACGAGTTGTGTCATAGCCCCGACCACAACACATTACCTCACAGCCATCTGTCCCTCTGGAGATTTTGTCACATACTCTGCCTGCAGTGCCCAATGATCCTGGAAAGAAGAAGTCAAAATTTAGATAAAACTGTACTTTTAGAAGTCAAACCTTTATAAATAAAAGTATACATACCACTAGATATATTTTTCATAATTACTTTATTTTTATATATATATATATATATACAATCGCACTCAAAAAGGACTAACATCTTATTTGTAGATTCTGTGTCATTTAGTGAGACTCAACTGTTGAGGCTAGTTAATGGTGCTCATTAGTGCCAGAAAATCCACTGCTATGTTTGTATGTATGTATATATGTGTGTATATATATATACACACATATACATACATACATACAAACATAGCAGTGGATTTTCTGGCACTAATGAGCACCATTAACTAGCCTCAACAGTTGAGTCTCACTAAATGACACAGAATCTACAAATAAGATGTTAGTCCTTTTTGAGTGCGATTGTTTTAGCTATGATGTGAAAACCACAAAACTATTCTTCCTGCCTGCATGTCATGTCTGAAGGCATTACATTCCTTTGATAATGAACTCCTTTTGATCGTTGTCTGTGGCCTTTTCTATATCCCTCTAGCAGTGGAAGAGTGAAAGGATTAAACACACATTACAAAACATTCATCGGCATACCCCTGGGTTACATAGAACATGCAGGACTGCTTAAGTGAATTCTTTTTAGCAAGATATATCTGACAGAGTGAAATAATGGTCTGTCATCTCATAAAGGTTTTTCCTCTTCCATCAACCTTTTCCTGTCCAGCTTCAACTATCGAGCAATGAAGATCCCACTAAATATACACTGTCATTTTTTTTACCGGGTGTTATTTTTCTAATTTTTCTAAATGTGTACATTTTAAAGCCTAAGTTTTTGTTCAAATATTCTGAAAGCCTCAATTTATCCTTTTACTTTTTGTGAAAAAGTTCAAAATAGGTGCTCTATATAATTCCCTACAACTTGTTTGTTTATGTATCACTTGTCTGACATAGTGTATGTACAAGCGTTATACATTATTTTGAAGTGATGTTTGTCCTGAATGCATCCAAAATCCTTTTTTAAAGCTACATCAATATGTAAATATTGTCCATACTGAAACATCCTTTCACTAATAAGAATATATTATTGTTCCTGGTCAGTGTTCAACTCTTTGTCTATACAACACATTAATGTAAACAAATATTTTAGAAGGTTCCTTACTATTGCTCCCCGTGCAGGGGCACAAAGCAAGAGGAGCAAATGCTAATGATAAATCAAAATGAAATGTAAAGGTAACAGAGCGGGAGCTTTAGGGCTGTTGAACTAATGGAATTTTCTAGTATTATTTTAAATATGATCATTTTCCACAAGCTGTTTTCCAACCCTACTAAAAAAAAAAAAATACCAGAATTCCTAATTATATTTTAGAATGAAGGACGTGTCACAGTTATAAACACTTTCATTATCTAAAAAGTAACTTTTTTCACTGGATTTTTGCCTGAATTAAAACCAGGTTAGGAATATATGGCATTTTGAGGACAAGTCTAAAATCTGTCAGCATGAATCCAGCAACATAAAAAAGTTCTGAAATGTTTTGAATCATGAGTCTGCATACATGTGAATGGACTTTAACAATGTTATTTATTTTATATGGACAATTGAACGCCACTAGATGTGAGTGACCGGCAACTTACAGTCAATTCGACAGAGATGAACAGATGTGCTGTTCTTCATGCTATCGATAGATCCAAAAGCAAACCTGCAACTTCTTTTGTAACTCACTGTGAAATCATCTAGTGAGCATTTACCTTTACAAATTCCATAGGAATACATACATTAGCAGCTACTAATTATAGCAGATAAGTGAAATCAGAATCACAGACATAACACTACGGTGTACAACTCTTTGCTAAAGTGGTCACTACCAAATAGAAGCCTCTACATCTCAGGGATTTCTTCTGATGTTTAGATTGTTTTGGTACACTGCTTTATATTTTAACATATACAATTTGAAGCAGACAGGATAGCTGCCCTATATGTTAACACTATAAAATGTTCCTCTTTCAAACAACAAAATGAACACTTCACCTGCAGACTTATCCATAACGCAGTAGTCAGGAGAGTTCTCAAAGTAGACCAAGTCCTTTTTGGTGGCTTTTCTAAAGTTCTGATTGGCCACAGCAAATCCACTTCCATCTTGGTTCATTGTGACTTGTATTGCACCATTGTACTTCTTCCTTAGAAAATCTCCTGTTTTTCGGAAGTCTAACATAGCTCGCCAACAAGTCCTTAATGTACATGACCCACTGACTCCATGACACTTACATTCTAGATTCATAAACTTTTTTACTGCCTGAAAAAAAGGAAAACTTTTTGATATATTATGAAATCTAACCCTTGAATTTTCTTTATAGCAAACCCATTTTTAACTGGAATTATTCTGGTTTTTCAAAGAAAGTAAAAAAAGTAACAATGTATGCTAAAGTTCAGAATTTCCCCACTGTTTTTCCATATTATGTAGACACATTTCAAACTTCAATGTGTTTGTTTTTTGTTTAGTTCTCATTAAGTACGCAATTACATTACTAATTAATTGATGACAGTTTTGGGAAAATATCCAGAACACCCCTTACTCAGCTGAAGCTACAATATGGGCACAGAAAATCTGCGGATGAATGCATCTCAAACAACCATATTCTTCCTTTAGAAGTTAGCTTGTGACTCCCACTGAAACCGCAACTATTTACTGTGTCTTTGCCGAGGGACAATAAATTATCCAGTGTGGAAATATATTTATTGCACAAAATGTTTGCTGACTTGGCCTCCAGTGCAGCCTTTTCTAATAACATTAATCGCTTTAATATTTTAGATCTGTTTTTGCAGATCTAGACATATGGACACATCTGGATGGAATGGGTGATGCTCTGTTCTGTACTTCAAGTGTTCACCATATTCACAGAAAAAATGTAGGACTAATGGATCTAGCATGGTTTAAAAAAATAAAAATAAACTGGAGGGTCCATGTTGCCTTTAGATAACAGACATACTTTTATGTTAAAAGATTGACATACTGTATAAACATGTAATAATTATTTTAAAAATGGTTTAATTAGACTCACCATTCTTCCACAACGATTATTGTGCAAGTTCATCAGAGCTCGGGCATCCTTCAGCCTTTTTTCCTTGGCATCCACAAAATCTTTGGCAAATTTTATCCCAAAGTCAATGTGATCACTGCAGCCTCCCCAATCAAACTCTCCTCTATCATCCTTAGATCGACCTCTTTTTTTTGGGTCACAGCTACATGATTTGAGCTCCCCTTGACTGCAGGCACGTGTAATTGCATAAACTACTCCGGCATAGGATATAGCATAGACAAAGGCTGTTTCTCTACTACCTTTTGGAAGAACAAAAATATTTGTCAAGAAGCATTCTCCCCTAAAGGATGATGTCATAAATGATAAAAAAAAAGGCTTACTCTAGACCAGTGGTTCTTAACTGGGGTTCGATCGAACCCTAGGGGTTTGGTGAGTCCGTCTCAGGGATTCGGCGGAGCCTCCGCCACAGAGGTCAAGGGATTTATCACTAAAGAAGGGTTCGGTGAATGTGCATATGAAACTGGTGGGTTCGGTACTTCAAACAAGGTTAAGAACCACTTCTCTAGACATTTACATTGTGAAGCTATCTTTTCAATTCAGGGACCCAAAGGACCCTGATGTACAAATGGGGGTCTAATCTCTGCTCCTTCTCAAGACTGTCATGGTCTACCTCTGACACAATCTTCATGCTTATTACATCCATGATGTTCAATTAACTCCCACTTGTATTCCAGACTCCTCAAATTGTATTTTGCATTTTAATTGTCTGTTTCTCTACACCTAGTCTGTATATAATAAAGATCAGGAATTACAGACCCTTACAGCCTGTGGCATAGTTTAAAGGGTTATTGCAGCTGTAACCTGGAGAATACCTGCCATGAAGAGAATTTGCAGTAGCCACCAAATCTGAGAGGAAGGTAGGTTAATACTCATGGAAACCAAAATATTCCTGATTTGTGCAATTTCTTATTGCTTATTTCAAAATTTGTTGCATTTCACCACCAAATGCTGCACTGTGTGGGACACAATGGTGGAGTAACTACTGCAATGTATGTTTCAGTATAGGGAGGTTCTGAATGTGGGAATATTGGGAGAGAAGAGCTGCATTGTGTAGTGTATAGTAGTGTACAATGGGTGGGGGAAACTGTTACACTGTGTAAAGAACTATGGTTGGGGGGGGGGGTAGGGATATCGTTGCTAAGGGTGCCATTGTACATGACTGGGCACTGAATATAAAAACTGCATACCTTTAAATCACAAAATACAGTGCAGCAGGTAACTTATGAAATCTAATATTTAAGAGAAAATTAAGATTCTACTTCAAATAGGAGAATGTAGATTTTATGTTATAGCAAATTGAGAGTAGTATGTTTGTAGACAGCTGTCTGTTCAGGGCAGGGGTTAATTACGTCATTGTGTAACATATACATAACATATATATCCTTGTGACATAATTATATAACAAGTTTTAAAACTCTTTCAGACTTGCAATAAAATTGGCTTTAATAAATAGTAAATGATACATTATCAGCTTAGATTCTAAATTTGTTAAAACATAGGTTATATATACATTATATAGGTATGTGCTCATGATCATTTGGAAACATCTCACCACACTCGATATTTTAACTTACAGGTACAATGCATATAAATCCAGAAGCTGATATCACATTCTGCAATTATTAGAAGTTATTCCATTTCACTTAAAATGATCAACAACTGCACATGCAAGATGTATTAAAAAAGAAAATATATTGAACACATGTGTACCCAGGCAATATACACATATACTATGCCTTTAAAGCTTTTAAATGTGCATCGTTTGCATGAGATACATATTTTTGCTGTGCATTTTATTGAACATTGTATAAGTATTGGGATAAATTATCTCCAATGAAAATAAGCAAACCAGTGTAGAAAGAGTTAATAGGAAGCCACTAACTGTATATTTCTTAGACTGATGTTAAAATACTGTTGGGTGGTATCTTCATTATTTTTTGCTTGTTCTATATTAAGCACTTTCCCATACATACTGCCTGGAATACCTTAAAATTAAATGCAAATTCCCCATCTTTATAGGAGACACATGTATTCAGTATTGCTTCTACTTATTAAAGTAATAATAACACTAAATTATGCCTGAAGTACATTCATAGTCACTATATAATCAATCTGTGTTTCCAAAAAATTATAATAGTCTCTTTAAAATATATTTAGCTTTAAAAGATTGAGTTTTTGGGCATGTATCCTCTAAAGCGCAATTGAAAATAATGATAGTAGGGAAGGTCTGTTTAGCAACGTGGATGCTATCAGTAAATATAAAATCCAACAGAATGCAATACATTTCACAATTTCAGCTTCAAATATAACATTTTTACAAATGCTGTGTTTAAATATCTGCCATCCCCATCCAAAAGAGAGTTTTTCTTTTTTGGGTGTTACTAGTCCTTTAAGTATTATTGGGGTTATTCACCAAGGTGCAAATTCAACTGTCGAATTCTCAAACAGTGGATTCCCATAGCAAATCCGTGACTGAGACAATTCTTCCATTGTAAAGTCGCGACTGCGACAATATTCGCATTATAAAACCGTGACTGCGACAGTAGCAGTCTATTTTGACCATCTTTAGCTGGCGAATTCCCACCAATACACAACAATCCGGTCTTTAGTAAATAACCCCCGGTGCGGGTTATACTTCTGAGTGTTAGCTGCTACAGGGCATCGCTGCTGCTGATTTTCCAGGCCCCTCTAATATTTTATCAAGCAAACAGTTTCCCCACCATTAAAATACCTGACGCCCTGCCCAGAACTCTGTCTAAATATTTACATATCCAATTATGGGTTAGACATTTCACTGCTGGGCCAGGATACTGTATTGTTTTAAACCATGCAACTCTGGTCTTTAATGTATTAATCTACTAAACAATTTTAATGTACATTTCTATGGGAACTATTTATATTTAAAAGCATACCACAGCTGAAAAGTAGCTACCAGTTTTTACCTGACAAGGTTAAAGGTTGAGAGATTTTATTCTATTAAAAAGGATGTCCTATGTCAGACCTGGGCATTTTACAGCCTGTGGGCCGCATCTGGCCCTCCAACCATTTCCAACTGGCCCACCCGAGCATGCGGAAATGGGGGCCTGGTCAACCGCCATCGGCGCTTGGCAAACTAGGCATGTGACTCCGGCCCTCTAAAACCACCCAAACCTTTCACTCAGCCCCATGAGAAAAATAATTGCCCACCGCTGTCCTATGTAAAATTCCCATGGTTCCAATTGTGTGTTGTATGTTGACTTGCTTAGATGTTAAATGATAATGTTTCTGTAAACTAAGGAATGAGTCTTTCAATTTTTTTTT
>WMED01023770.1:0-11378 GCA_019650415.1 Pipa parva
CTTTCCATCAAAAAATTCAAAAAAATCAAGATTGAAAAACTCGATCTCTAAAAATAAAAATAAATCTCATGAAAACAATGCAAGATCTCGCTCGGTAAACTCGGAAAGAACGAGAATAGTCTTTCCAAGTTTAAAAAATTTCACCCTCAGTTTTCATGATTTTGAAATTTGATCATCCAAAGGCATTGATAGACACCAAACATTGTGGAATTAGACTGGTATTTCTGTACATTTAAACTTTTCAATTATTATTTTAATGCTACTATCTCCTTTACTCTTATATTACATTGTTGTGTCGGAGAAAAATTAGATTATTGGTGAAGACTCTTATTATATTTGTAATGCTTCAGCTATCAATATATTCCTTCCAGAAAAGCTTAACTACAAAGGTTTTGACTTTGTGTCTGCAATGCAAAATATTCCAGCTCTCTTCACAATTAAATTATAGTACATTGAGCAATTGAATAACATATTTAGGGATAAATGTATTAAAATCGTAAAGGCCGATTTCAGCCTTTTCGAGTTTATCACCTGTAGATCTCAGCTTTTTGATTGGTAAAAATCGATTGATATTTTTTGATCAATTTTTACCAACCAAAACTTTTCGATCAAGCTTTTCATTTCGATTTATCAATGGAAAGGTAGCTTTTCATTATTAGTATGGCCACCTTTCCATTGAAAAATACAATTGGAAAGTTTCAATCGATAAAATCAATCGAAAAATATTGATCAATTTTGACCGATCAAACTGCTGAGATCTACATGGGATAAACCCAAAAGGCTGAAATTGACCTTTTCAAATTGAATAAATTTCACTCTTAAAGTGATACTGACATTTTTTTTTTGCACCATTGAAAAATTTCATAGTTACCTATAACTGTTATCAGTTGCTTTTGTGAGTTGGGAATTATACCCGCTTTCTGTCAAGTAGGGTCTGATCTTACAGCTTTTTAGACTGTCAGAGGAAGTAGGGCTTTGTTCCAGATAAGATCTGATTACCAAACTCAAATGTTTATAATTAGTTAGTTTATTTCACCCCTTCAGCTCCGAACACTAATGAAATATCCAATATTGCAGGACAGCAATTATTTTGACCCCCTATACAACACTTTATTATTGAGCAAAATGTTACAGGCTGGGATTTCATTTCCAAGAATTCATATTATAGAAGCCCCACAAGGGGGTTATTCACTAAAGTGTGAATTCAACTGTTGAATTAGCAAACAGCAGATTCCCATAGCAAATCTGCTACAATTTCCCCATTGTAAAGTCAGGACAATTTTTTAATGTTAAGATTGCGACAATTTTCCCATAATAAAGTTGTGACTGTGACAGTAGCAGCCTATTGTGACTGTCTTTATCTGGTGAATTCGCACCTATACTTAACAATTTGGACTTTAGTGAATAATCCCCTAATCTAACAGCATAAAAATCTGTGAGGTAAGACCACATATGACATAATTCTTTTATGATTTTTAGCTCACAGAAGCAACTGAAAATAACTACAAAAATGACTTATAGGTAACTTTCAAATATCTTTGGAATAGTCTAAATCCCCAGTGGTATAGCTTGGTATCACTGAATCTTAGTGTAGAATACATTCTCTTACTCTGTAACTTTATTTGCACCATGATACAGTAAATTTTTAAAAATATTTTTCGAAATATGCATCATTAGTTTAACTGAATGAGCAGTTGGTCTCTAAAAGAGCGCTTTACTCATCTTTATATATTTATGTATAGTTTCCCTGATCTCTTTGTTCCTCCAGCTGTACACAATGGGATTCACAAATGGAGTGATTAGAACATAAAAAAGAGACAAGAACTTGTTGGTATGAGAATTTTCACCTGATGGAACCATATAAACTACAACCAGGGATCCATAATATGTGCACACAACTATTAGGTGAGAACTGCAGGTAGAGAAAGTCTTCTTCCTTCCGGTCTTGGAGTGGATCCCAAGGATCATTATTATGATAAAAATATAGGTTATAATAATAAAAACAAATGGAACAAAAAGCATAACAATGGAGATGACAAAATCTTCCAATATTAATACAGAAGTGTCTGAAGTGGACAGGGCTACAAATGGGACAAAATCACAATAATAATGGTCAATATAATTAAGGCCACAGAATTGTAGTTTAAAAAGAAAAATACTTTCACTGGTTATCACCACAAAAACTAACAACCAACATGCAGCAACAAGCTGGAGACAAAAATGTGGCTCCATAATAGAAATATAATGTAGAGGTCGACAGATGGCCACATATCTGTCATAGGACATCACTGCAGGAAGAAAACATTGCACACAGGACGACATCCCATAAAAATATAACTGACATTTACAACCAACAAGAGAAATGGTCATTTCCTCATTTATTATGACGTGTAATAACACTGGAACAATATTTGTGGTGATGAGGATATCAGAGAATCCCAAGTGCTTGAGAAAGAAGAACATTGGGGTTTTTAAATGCTCATTAAATGTCACCAAAAAGATGATAAGGGTGTTTCCACATAGTATCACACTGTAGATTAACAAGAAAAGAATAAAAAGGGGTGTCTTAATATTTCTTAAATCTTGAAAACCCAGCAGCAGAAACTCTGTCGCCTCAGTTTTGTTTTCTGCACACATTGAAACGTTGATACGATGTCTTCAAGATCAAAGAAGTGTCCTTTTTACCTGCAGGTGCCCACAGTAAAAACACATTACATAAATATTAATAAGTCTACAGCCAATCAAGAGAAAAAGAGCTAGACATTAAAAGAGTATATTAATGAATTAATGAAATGAACATAGTGTATGCTTTAGATATACTGTAAAGTAGAATATCAACTGATTATGTAGATGATTTTGCTTTCATCATATAAAATATTGGTTTGAATTTACTTCATGCAAAAGGTATTGTGTATTTCACATCCTATCGTGTATTTTCAAAATATATTTTGCATAAAATCTCATGTTGATTGCTGTTCATGATATCAGCATGTTCTCTGCAGGAGACTTTACCCTGTTTCCCCAAAAATAACACACACCCCAAAAATAAGACCTAGTGAATGTTTTTCCAAGCTTATTAATATAAGTCCTCTCCTGAAAATAAGACCTATCTGCAGTAAAGTATGAGAAATATACCGTACTGGTACCATGTTTCCACAAACATAAGACCTATCTGCAGTAAAGTATGAGAAATATACCGTACTGGTACCGTGTTTCCATAAAAATAAGATCTAGCTGCAGTAAAGTATGAGAAATATACCGTACTGGTACCGTGTTTCCAAAAAATAAGACCTAGTTGCAGTAAAGTATGAGAAATATACCGTACTGGTAACGTGTTTCCACAAAAATAAGACCTAGCTGCAGTAAAGTATGAGAAATATACCATAGTGGAACCGTGTTTCCACAAAAATAAGATCTAGCTGCAGTAAAGTATGAGAAATATGACGTACTGGTACAGTGTTTCCAAAAAATAAGACCTAGTTGCAGTAAAGTACAAGAAACATATCATTCTGGTACCGTGATTCCCCAAAAATAAGACATCCCCAAAAATAAGACCTTGCATGTCTTTAGGAGCAAAAATTAATTTAAGACCCTGTCTTATTTTTGGGGAAACATGGTATCAATTACATATAAACCCTAAAAGATATTTTATAATTATTCACACTTATTTTTAAAAGCAGGTCTATCACTTATAACAAAATATCCTTTGATATTGACTTGCACTGGAATACTATCTGTCACTAGTCACTTGTCAAAAAAACAATGTCAGCTTGGAGTGCTTGTAGCACATCAAGATATAAGAGATCCTGGTCCTGTTAATCCACTCATTTTCTTCTATTCTCTACACTTTACATGTATTCTACCTTTTTTGTCTTGAATCCACTAACTGATTTCAATTACCCTGGGAAACATGCCATGATGGTGCAGCTTGTTCTAACATGGTCAAGTGAGGACTGGCCCCACTGGTAGGCCAGTAAGACATTGATCATACATTATTGTTTTTTTTTATAAAGGCACTTGTGACATTTCTGAATTAAAAATGACTACAATTTGATAAATTTCACTTCACAAGTATATTCACATCAATATACACCATAAGGATACTTACAATTTCTCTCTTCTTATATCAGATGTGATGAGGTTGCTATTAAACAACATTTGTAGTAACCAGTCCAGTCTGGAAGAAGTATTTATAGATATCTTCCAGATAATTATAATTTGTCATCTGTTGTGAAAGTGTCATTATGTTTACATTGCTACAAAAATAAATGATAGGGACTTCTGATTATGCCCTGTGTCCCAGAGGAGAAATAAGAAGGAATTCTCCAAAGGTTTCCTGAGATCCTGTCTCATTAAAAGTCTGATACAATGGTTTATCTATATAACATCTCAGAGGGCTTAGAAAATGTACTTTTAATTGCAGGGAATAACATATTTGTAGCAAAGATAATGAGGATGATGTTGATTAAGGAGAATTGGGTATTAAAATAAGAAAATTAATTTTGAGCAAAGAAAAAAGTACATACAATTTTGACCCATGTTCACACTTAAAATAACAACAAGTTTGGTACTTTGTATTCATTAGAATTCCTCCTGTGGACACCTCAGCATTATTTGCTGATTATCCACTTAGCTTTAGACTTGAGGAGGAAATTTAAGTAAGTCACTAAGATGTCCAGATCCAATTTTTTTTCCAAAAACTGTTTTCTTGCCGTAGGCTGGCAAAAATTCATTATTTACAATGGATTAGGTCCAGTCACTTTTTGATGGTGGAATATGTAATTGCTATAGACACATTATGCTCTACTTGTTTGGGCATTAGCCTCATCTGCTAAACTGTTTTAGTCTGACAAATCTTCTTTGTCCAAATATAGGAACTCACCTGACTGACCCTATCTCTGAAGGGCAGTGAAGTCAGTCTCATCATATCCCACTAACTGTAAATAAATGAATAATACTTAGTTTTATATGTCACCTTGTGCCTAGTTCATGTTAAGTAGTAGACTAATTTAGTCGCAGTTGCCATTGTAACTTTTGAATGAATAGTTTCCTTATATGCAACACTGGAGCCCTGACATCAACCCCTCAGTTCACCACTTTGATCTGGCGAAGGCAAACAGGTGAATTTGGAGCAGTATGCCCTGCAGAATTCGCCCCTTTAACAGACTCCATCGCATGCTGAATAGCCGAATTACGCAAAATGATGTGAAGAGCTCCGTCAGTCCACAGCTGGAGTATGTGTCAGGATTGGTCGAGAATTCCTCACATTGCAGAGATTGTTGAATAAGTGGAGTTGGAGAAGTCACGAATGGACATGAATATGGACATTTACATGACAGTTCAGACTTTGATGAATAACCCCCCTGTCTGCAACCAGATTGCTATTCTCTGCATGCATACATTACTCTACCTACATCTCCATCTGAGTTTCTGAATTCTTTTTCTCCTGCTACTCTGTCTGAAGTTTCTCAAATTTTCTCTTCCTCCTGTCTCACTACTTGCTTCACCCCATCCCTTCTTCTTTACTTCTTTTCTTTAAGTGCTGTGATTCTGCGCTTGTGCCGGCTCAACACACCATTTCAACTCTTTCCCGTCCTCTGGAACTTTTCCTTCTTCATTTAAACAGGTCTGTATTAAACCCATCCTTAAAAAACCTACACTGGACTCTGCATGCCTCACTATTGTCCTGTCTCTCTTGCTTTTCGTTTCAAAACTTCTACAATGTACAGTAAGTATAATTTCATTTATAAAGTGCAACAAATTTACGCAGCGCTGTACAATTCAGCAATACAAGTACAATACAGACATGGGAAAAGTGTATTAAACAATACGAGTAAAATATTACAACAATACAACACTTTAACTGCTAGGTTGCAGTTGACATAAGAGATTGGAGATCCCTGCCCTGTAGAGCTTGCAATCTAAATGGGAGGAAGACTTCCAAACACATACAGAAGGACAATAAGAGATGTACAATGTGTTGAGACATAGGTCAATAAATAGAAATTAATAGGTCAATAAATACAGATATTAAGCATGAATAACTAAAGATAAAATAAAATATATACATAAAAATCAGTGATAAAAATCAATGTTAGTGCTCTGAAAGATAGGACAATGTCTCGTCTGCATTTGTCTTACTATTTGCATGCACACCATCTCCTGGACCATCAGCAGTCTGGTTTTAGGCCAGGGCACTATACAGAGACTGCTCTGTGTAAAATTGCAAAGGATATCCAGGTTGCCCAAGCCTAGGGTCACTTTTCTGTTCTTATTCTCTTAGCCCTTTCCTCTGTATTTGACACTATCAATCACTCCCTTCTTATTCAAATTATCCATGCACTTGGAGTCCATAATCAAGCAGTATCTTGGCTGGTCTCCTATCTTGCTGGTCATTCCTTTTTTATCTCCCATGCTAATGAAACTTCTTATCCTGTCCCACTTAGAGTGTGAGTTCCCCAAGGCTTGGTCTTTGCTCCCCTCCTTTTGTCCCTGTACACTCTTTCCTTGGGTGATATAATCAATTCATTTGGTTTTCAATATCACTTTGTGTGCCAATGATACCCAAATATCCTTATTTGCTCCTGTGCTAACACCTGAAATACAGATTCAAATTTCTGTCTCCAGGCAATCTCGTCTTGGATAGCAAAGCACCAGTTCAAATTAAATCTCACTAAAATGGAAATTATTATTTTTCCACCCAAACCCAGACACGCTCCTACCTTTTCCATTGTAACAAACGGTGCGATCACCAACCCTGTAACCTCTGTACATTTTCTTGGAGTGCCTTTCGACTCTGCTCTTTCCTTCTCTAAATACATCACCACCACTGCTAAAACTTGTTATTTTTTCCTTCACAACATTGCCAAGATCCACCCTTTTCTCTCTTACTCCACAGCTAACACTCTCATGCATACTCTCATCTGAACCCACTTGGACTACTGCAATGTTCTTCTATCTGGCCTTCCAGCTTCCCATTTTTAAATTCTCCAGTCTACTCTAAGGGACAGCCTCTCTTCCCAAACTCTCTCTGTTCCTTGGCTCCCCATAAGAAAATGAATCATTTACAGCAGGGGTCTCAAACTCAATTTACCTGGGAGCTGCTGGAGATAGAGTCTGGGTGAGGCTAGGCCACATCGTTTTCCACAAGAAAACAACAGATTAAAAACAATAAATGGCCCTGCGGGTCAATCAACAGCTTTGAGGGACAATATGCAGGTCTGTTGGGTTATTTGCATCTGCTGGAGAAATTAGCACCTTTGTGGGGAAATAAATAGGTCAGCAGAGCAATTTGCAGCTCTGTGGGGCAATGTGCAGCTCTGTGGGGCAATATGCAGCTCTGTGTGGCATTGTGTGGCTTTATGGAGTACTGGAGCATCTGTGATTTTTTTAAATGATAATTGGGGGTAAATTTTATGGTTTGGGGCAAGCTGGGGACACTGGGGTATTGTAGGGCCACTGGGGTGTATTTTGGTGTCACTGGGGTGTGTGAGAGTATTGTGGGGGGTGTGGGGCCATTGGGGTTTATTTAAATTTTTTACATTAGTGGCCATTGGGGGGATTACGGGGTCAGGGGTGGTTGTGGGGGAGTTGGGGGGGCTGGTGGGGGAGTCTTACTTACCCCCCCGGCAGAGTTCAGCAACGCGTGCTGTTGCTTCCGGCAGTGCAATAGAGGAGAAGGAACCCGGAATTTCTGATCACATGTGTTCCCAGGTTCCTGTTGGCTCCTGTTACCGATTAATAAAATTCAATATAAGCAATTCAGCTAATTTTTTTGAATTGCACACATTGCCTTGGGTATTTTGTGAGATTCCACACTAGGATATAATTTTTGTCAGGAGACATTGCTCTTTCATATTTCACTTGATTTTAAAGGATCCAATGTTACTCCATTCATTTTAATCTTTTTTTTAAAGAAATCAGGCTTAAACCACCAATGTCCATGTGATTTTTCATCTAGGATTCTGAAGTCACAACATTAAAAAATGTAATAAACTCTAAAAGGCCGATAATCGGACTTTTTGAGTTTTAACCCGCAAGATCTCGAGTTAATTATGCTGTTTCAATGGTAAAAATAGTTTGATATTTTTCAAATGATTTTTGATTGAGTTTTTCAATTGGATTTTCCAATGGAAAGGCAGCCATAGTTTTTGTTAGTAGTACGGCTACCTTTCCATCAAAAAAATCAAATCAAGAAACTAGATCAAAAAGTTTCTGTTGATAAAAATTGATTGAAAAATATCGAACCATTTTTACCGATGAAACAGCCAAGATCTTGCACGATAAACTCGAGAACTTGTGAGATAAACGCGAAAAGTCCGATATTGGACTTTTCAAGTTTATTACATTTTGCCTATTAATATTGGGGCATATTTACTGAAATTAAATATCTTATTATTGCCATTTTTGAGAGTTATTGCCAATTTTTTTGGTGAATTTGAGTCATTCTGCTGTTAGCTATTTATCAAGCTGCAATGTTTATGTAAATGTGGTGAAGTACATGGTAAATTTATTGATATCACTTAATGATATATAGCATTTATGGATTTTACTGTAAACATATATAAAAGTTAACTTTTCAGTTTTGATATCCACATGTATATTGATATTGATAACGTTATCTATGCCTTTTCAACAAACATAGCTTAGGAAATAAAATCTCACTCAGTGCCCATTGAAAAATAATGAATAACACCACCCAGAGAGTGGCAAAATGTAATGTAGCTGAATTGATTAGAAAAGTCAAATGCCTACTTTAGTAAATGTCGGAATTAAATCCTTAGTGAAATTATCAGCAATATCGATATTATCTGGTGGTATCAATATACAAAGAAAGCCAGTGAAAGACAACTACAAAGGGGCATAGTAACAGGGATGGTATTAGCTATGGTCGATGTGGGTGACTGCCCAGGGCACAATCTATTTGAGGGGCGCTGTCGCCCACATCACCCATCGCTAAACTCACCTCCTCCACCAATGCACCTCCTCCAAGCGCTTCTCCACAGTGAGGTAAGTGGAATGCGATGGCGCTCCCTGGCTGCTCTGGGTCTTGTTGGCTCTATTCGCTGTGGAATCGACAACTGCCCCAACGTCCCATTCAACTTACCTCACTGTGAAGAAATGCTGAGAGGTAGCAAATTGCTGGAGTTTAGGTATGGGGGGCGCAAGGGGAGGGATGGGGGGCACAGGGGGTCAAGGGTTGGTTCACCCAGGGTGTCGATATAGCCAGAACCACCACTGCATAGTAAATAGGAGAAGAGGTCAAAATCAGTAAAAAAAAAAAATACAATTTATTACTCCATTTCAAAATGAAACTCATTTTGAATTTAGTAACTATGCCCCATATAGTGTTGCCAAATCAGCCTTTAATCTGGATACTTAGAATATACACGCGCCACATTGGTACAGTATATGGTAATGAGTTTCAGTAATAAATACCTATGCAGCGTGTGTTTTATACGGCTTAAACTAATGACCCTTTTTCATTTACTCATTGGCTTCCTCGCAGATCAACTAAGGATTTAGTTTTAAATGTGTTCCTATTAAAAGGGAAGATCTTGTCACTAAACTATAAAAAATATAAATGACTAAATATAAAGGCTTATAGTTACAGATTATAAATACAGCAGCTGTTCAGGTCACTTTGATTCTTTTATATATAGATTGATTTGTTTGGGGCTGGTCATGTTTAACTGTCGGAGAAATGTGGTTTTGCCTCTGCATATTGATTTATGTTTTTTTCAGGAAATGTCAGAAACTACAAATTCTGACATGAGTTTTTGTCCAGAATTCCAGGACAATAAGAATGGACTGCCTAGATAGCCGAAGGAATGGGTGTTTAGAAAATATATACTTTATGGGAGATAACTGAAAAGTAAGATGCTTTTGATTGTTCTATTGAACCCAGTAGTATTTTTGGTTTACATGAAT
Source organism: Pipa parva (assembly GCA_019650415.1). NCBI lineage: Eukaryota > Metazoa > Chordata > Amphibia > Anura > Pipidae > Pipa > Pipa parva. The sequence goes on from WMED01023770.1 coordinate 9,931, forward strand.
TATGTAATATTTAATATTACAAAGAAATGTTTTCATTCTTACATTTTTATAAGCAAATCAACAAAGTTCTCGTTGGTTTTGCATTCAGAAAACTGTGTCCATGACAACAATACCAGTATACCTAGATACCTGAAGGTATGTATACATAAAGGTATATAAGGTAAGTATATATTACTATATAGTTTGTTTGGAGTATTAAAATGAAGAGATCCAGCTTTGGGATCAATTTGGATGGCATGACGTTGTTGAACCTTAGATGTTTTTTGGCTCTCAAGTTAACAATTGAAAAAAATGTTTTTTTTTGTCTTTTTTATCACTTCTTTTTCTGGAAACAGTCAGTACAGTCATTTACAACACTCATCAAAGAATGAGTGACTATACTGAGACATGTAGGTTGCAGAACTATAAGATTTATGTGTATATTTCTATTAATATGGTAGTTTTTGCTAGTTAACTACAAAATATGTATTCGAGTTTATATTAATCTAAAATCTCATAAATTATACATTTTCATTGGGCCGGGAAAGATGTTTACCTATACATATGTTTAGGGGAACAGAGGTTTTGAAAAGAATAGTGGTTTTCCAGCAATTCTTTTACTAAAAAAAAAGATTTTTTTTAGATGTTACACCAAAATGAATGAACAAGTAAAGAAGAAATTACAAGTAAGATATTATATATTAAACCTCAAACTCTTCTGGAAAAAAAGACGCATGTATTTTCTGGAAATCGCATTTGTTTCCCTCCAAAAACCACAGTTAAATAAATACAGTAAGAAATGCTTAAAAACTGGAAAAATGTAGTACTGCTGTTCATCCGACTATGTTCAGAACGTACTATGTTTCATCACTACAACAATATGCTCAATAGTGAATATACACAACTGATTTTGCTACAGTATGGCTTAACTGATATTATAGGTTTCACTTCGGAAAGGAAATTCACATCCAATGAAAAAGAAGGACTGCACTTATTAAAACAGCAAAAAACAATGATGGATCAAACCATTTTTGTTTAGGGAACTTTTGTCTGAGTTGTAGATCACAGAGATCAGAGGGAAATGCACCAAGGAAACATCATAAAGGCTTTCAGAGTGTTCTTGAGATTTGGTGGCTGAGTCAGGGTTCCATTGAAAATCTATGTAATAACGCTGAGTTGGGTAAACAGAAAATAGGAAAGTGGAGGACTGTGGTTTAAAGGTGAGTCTGTGAGCTGGTGCTGGTGCTGTGAGTCTGTGTGAAGCAAACAATGATTTGTGAAGTTCCTATCACAAGAAACCAGTTCTGCTGCAGAGATATCCCAGAGAGGAAACTCAGGAAAGATGGAAGCTATTCAGAAAGAAAAAAGAAACACTTGCGCTTTAGGTGCTTAAATCCCTTGAAGATACGAGGAATCCCAGATCAGCTGCTGGTTCTCAAGTGCACAGATTCAAATAGGACTTGTGTAGA
>WMED01023773.1:0-11378 GCA_019650415.1 Pipa parva
TGACAGGTACAAAAGTATGGGTCGTGACGTGAACAGCACCTATGAAGAAAAAACATAGGGTGGGGGGAGTGTTTCTAAGTTCCTGCATTGGTGACCCTAAGACCAGTGTTTTCAAATGTTTTTGCATTCCCTGTGCTTTAAGGAATGAATATATAGGATCATTCCTGTGAATTGATTTCTGCATACCTGAATTTTGTGCTATTGTATACCAGGAGGGGGGGGGAGGGGCAGTTGGCACAGCCTTCAGTTCTAGCACTCACCCACCTCCTTATTGTACACCATTTGTCACACATTCTCATCCAAATTCAGAACATTTGATAAAAATGCTGCAGTATGGGTTTAGAACCATATGTTACAACTAAGTGACTTATGCACCATTGTGGCCAATAATCAGTTTCAAATAAATCTGCTTAGCCATGAAAACTAACACTTTTTAATATGAAGTTTTAACTCGGCGGCAATAAAAATGTTCAGCGCCGACTCTATTGTGACATGTCCCAAATAATATAAGACAAATGACTCAAATATCTTCTTTTGTTGAATCCCAAAATAGAAGTGTTTTGTTAATGAATGTTTCATGCTGTTTTCCGCACACGGATAGTATAGATTATTAATTTTGTTGATAAATCTTGTAGCTGGGAAGTAAAATGTTATTTCAGAGAAGGTTGGGTTTGATATTCCTCTACTGGGCAATCTTCAACGCATTTAAAAGTTCATTAAGAATTAACATAAACTATTTACCTCCTGTAGCTTTTTCTTATAGGGGGACCTTTGTTAAACCAATTATTTTGTGTTAATGCTTTTCTTATTAAATTTATAAAAATGACTTGACAAAAGGAATAATCTGCAGGGGTGGAAAGGAGGGTAGTATTTTCTTTTATTATTATATCTTGTGTATCATAGTTAAATAACTAGTTATGATATTCCAGGATATGTTAATGCTTCTCCAAAGAGTGATGAAGATAGAAATGTAATCTGAAATATTTATGTAATATGTACATAATATATCATTTCTAGGCTGACCAAACACAAGATCTTTAAATGCAAACTGTCTAAATGCTAAGCAATATTTGATCACCATTGCTTTAAACGTCAATCACCCCAAATTGTTTGTTTGATTATATCTTATATAGGGCATTGGAAAGATAAGACATGAGTTGACGTTATTTTTTTTTTATATAGGATATAAGTAATGTTTTGGGATTTCTTTTTTTTCTTTACCCACTTAAACCATTCTTTTGTGCAAATTGGACCCAAGTGGTTTGAGTAAACAACATGAATTGGAAGGTCTCACCTCCTTCCTGTTGAATGTAACTGAATTAGATCGATGACCATGGCAGCGAGGTTTTCAGAAGACCTATGGAATTTTAAAGAAATCACTAAGTATTGACAGTCATAGACTTCCCTCTGCAGACCCCTGACCTCAGCTCCATTGAACATTTAGTGGGTTTGAGGAATTGAAGAGTGAGAAAGCCAAGCATTTACTATCATTATAAGATATACTTTGAAACATTTTTAAATCATGCTGGATAACACAAAAAAATCAGATTTTGCATGCATTTGTTAAGTGTATACAAGAAAAGTGTTATTTAAGTAAAAAGGAGCATTCCAGTTTTTAAGCAATTCTGAAAATCCTGTAAATATTCAAATACTGTACATAGTATTTACATATTTTCTGTCAATAATATAAATTGCAATGAACTAGTTTAGATATAGCTCGAAAATAATCAAAACTATAAACATTTTCAGTAATGGTCTCAAATACCTGGGTCCCACTCTGGGGGTTACTCACTAAAGTCCGACTTGTTGCGTATAGGTGCGAATTCACCAGCTAAAGACAGTTGCAATAGGCTGATACTGTCGCAGTCACGTCTTTATAATGAGAATATTGTCACAGTCGTGACTTTATTATTGGAAAATTGTCACAATCATAACTTTAAAAAATTGTCGCGACTTTACAATGGGGAAATTGTCGCGGATTTGCTATGCGAATTCGCTGTTTGAGAATTCGACAGTCAAATTCGCACCTTAGTGAATAACCCCCATCTATTTCAAACAAAATCCTTTGATAATCATTATTACCCAAATACTGTTGAACTGTATGTTTGATGCTAAGGGGCTGATTGACTACAGGGTGAGTTCACCTGTCAAATTCACCTCACAAACATTTGAGTCACGTCTCCAAAATAGTCTGGAAAGTGGGAAGGGAAGAGGTTGCACCCGCACACTTATATAGAAGTGACCAAAGTTAGAATAGGAGATAGTATTATAAAATGTAAACTTTATTAATTATATTAAAAACCAAAAACAATTATTAAATTAAATTAAATAAATTAAAGTGAACCACAATATTGGTGAAAAAGGAGTATAGTAAGTAAGGGAGCTTAATCCTGTGGCTCCTGCAAGTCAAATGCCAACGTGCGTTTCACTCCTACTAGGGAGCTTTATCAATGTAAGTAATATTGACTATACTCAATTTAGAAAACCATATAGATGGCGTTGTAGCTCAGGAGAATCTTTCTGGCATCATAATTGCCAGTTATTGGGAGTGAAAAAGGTGATCCTGAAAGTGTATTATTTGCAAGACATCGCCCAATTCATGTGCCTATTAACACTTTATTATCAGGTACATAGATTTTAGGGGTAGGGTCCCCAATATCCTAAGTACAAGTGGTGACTTAGAGTATAGGCAGGTATAAGGGGCAATAAGAGGATAGCGTGGGTGCACAGAGGGGAAGGCGGACTAAAGCTTCCAAATATGTACAAACGTTTGTATAAACAGAAAACACATGGATCCTCGGCACTCCAAGCGTAAAACCAGGTGTCACCTGGATTTTACTTTGACAATAAAGAAGATTTTGGTTTTACGTTTGGAGTGCCTAGGATCCATGTGTTTCTGTTTATCATTAGAGACACTTGACCTACCCTCTCTAAAAGAAAAGATTTGCACTCACAAACTTAGTAGGATATAGTACAAATCATCCATCGATTTGTACTATACCTGCTGATTTTTTTATATATGGCACTACAAACATACTACAGTGTATATCTTTCCTTATAGAGAGAATAGTGTGACTATCTCTGACTATATCCTATTCTGATTGATCCTGTGGGCGAGAGAGTCTGCAGCACATCCTTACATAACATCTCATTTGGGACATATATAAGTGAATGGTTTGAGCACAAGTTCTATTGTAAAATTTGCACAGGTGTAAGTGAAGATAGAACTAACTTTTCAAAACAGCGAAATGAGTTTAGATAACTGAAGTAAACACAGTAAATTAACAGACAGACTTATGCAGAAAATATCATTCATGAATACATCAGGAAATTTTGATATGTTGGGGGATATTTATAGAAGTCTAATATAAATTCAAAGGTTTCATTGCTAGAGAATTAGCTCTCAACAGTGCTAAAATATCAACATATTACCGATATTGATATCAATAAATCCTCTTAAGATTTCTTTTGTTATTTTAGTGCTCATCTGGTCAGAACTGAGAAAACCCATCATTTTCCCTATGGAGATAGTCCTAGCAATTTGAACATCTCAATATTTATCAATATCAATCGATTCTATTGGTCCCTATCCCTACCTAATATAAAACAGTTGAATTGAAAATTGCAGATAACAAAAAATAGTGGTTAAATGGATTAAACAGGTCAAAATGACCCTCTTGTGTTTAAATGACAAAATTTACATACAATTTCACAAAGCCAGCCCTGCTAGATATGTATATAATTTATGATCACCGAAAAGAAACCAAGGATGAGCACTTTAGGAACTAAAGCTACAGAATCGCTCATTTTAATTGTGTAACATTCATAACTTTTGAACATTTCTAAAGAGAATTGGCTTCTCTGAAAGGTCTGCTTATATTTTTAAACAATGAAAATGTCTCTACTTTTCAATGCAATTCAGTTACCAAGGTCTGCTTGTGTGAGTCACAGCGGTGTCAACGTTAAATGCTAATCATGTAGTCAGTAAAGTAAGTGTGGACTGTCATTTACTTTGCTGTTGAAATATACATAGTGTATGAGAAAAAGATTTCCTTATTCTGTGGAAACAGAGTTGAAAGGCAAATATTTGCTTCTCAGATTTGTGGAATTGTTAAAGACTATAATTGTTATTCTGCAGGTTTGGTTGAACTATAAGTATAATTTTTAAAGTTAGAAGATCCAGTAACTGGATTAAAGACACAAAAAATATTTGTAATTATCCCTACTTTACCCAGATATACATGTGTCTTTTCAGGAGACTTTATTACTGTGTATTAGCTAAATATGTAGGGGGAATTCACGATAGTCCAAAGTGAGCTGTGTTTGCCTCACTTCGCATTGACTGATGTGCGCTCGCTGATGTCCTGCACGCGGACATCAGCAAGCGCATTAAAGGGATTCCAGTCTCGGCGAGAGCAAAAGAGTTGCCTCCCTGAGTCAGTGCGAAGTGAGGCGAAGGATCTGCACCTCACTTCGGACTATCATGAATTCCCCCTGTAGTATGAGAGGTTTAGGCCTAAATTGTATGAGCCACATAGAGGCAGGTACAGTAGAGATGCTTCCTATTATATTTGAAGTGACCTACTAATTGTATACTGTACGGTAGCCAGTCAAACCTCCCAGTAAATATCACAATTAATAAAAACATGAGAATATACATTAATGATGGCATTGAGCTTTAGGGTACATAAATGCATGAGTTGGTAAGAATGCATTGTTTGGTTCAGGTTCATGGTTAAGGAAGCATTAGTTCAAAGTGTATACTGACTAATGATAATTAGAACTGCATTTGCATAGTGGCCACAAAATAAACTCCTCGTGGACAGAAGTATTATCACAGTTTAGGTCCATTAGACAGTAGTACACATTCAGCCCAACCTTACATGTATAATGTATGTGTAAGGTTTGTCAGTGTGAGTAATGTGTATCTAAACTCAGTGTATAGTCAATGAATGGTTAAATACATGTATTGCAGGTTGGTCATTTCACCTTTTCTGAATTAATTTTGCTGCATTCCAACAAAATGAGTTAAGATAACTGAAGATAAGACATGTCTTATTATTAAGACCATTGTGGAGAAAATTTTGCCACCACATGACCTACTTTCCTGCCTTGTGTTCAAATGTCAAAATTTGCTTTAAATAATTTGACAATTAATTTTAACTTCTTAGACTTCTACAATCCTTGATATAATTGATATGTAATATCCTCAGGATGTGTATATTAGAAAAATAAATTTTTGTAGAATTGCATATATCTATAGATATAAAAAAATAAGTATTGCAATACTTGGTGATACCTTTTTTTATTGGCCAACATTTGTTTTAAATAGACAAGCTTTTGAGAGGTCCGTCCTCTTATACTCTTATATAGAGTATTTCTTTCACAAGAAATGCGCTCTCTCTCTCTCTCTCACTCTCACTCTCACTCTCTCTATCTACAGTATATCTATATATCTATTAAAAAAATTAATAGAAACTAATGCTCATCTACAAGATTTTAATATAAGCCAGACAACATACATTCCATGCATTTAAACACAACAAATTAATCAGCATCACTAAGTACATAAAAGTAATTGGAAATTTGGTTATAATATAAATATTATCAAAACTATACCTTGAGGAGTTTATAGACTGTTACATACCTGTAGCCTATTCCAGCGGCATCTCTCTCCTCTTCGGCCGCCCGTGCTGTGAAGCGCTCTGTGTGCAGGCGTCCGGCCACGCACATTTGATGGGCATGCGTCATTGCTTAGCAACGATGCTGGTTCCTCCCCCTGCGGCTGGCAGGGGATTTAAAAGCCAGCATTTTCAGGCATCCCTTGCCTGAATGTCAGTTTTCTTTAGGCTCCAAGTGTTTGGTCTGTATCTAGTCCATTTCTCCTCCATAGAACCAGTGTCCTGTACCAGTATCCTGTTCCCTTTCCTGAATCCTGTATCCTGTACCTGAATCCTGTACTAGTTCCTGTATCCTGTACCAGTGTCCTGTACCTGTATCCTGTACCAGATCCTGTTGCTGTATCCTGTACCTGCTCCAAGTGTTCTCCTGTTCTTGCATCATAGTGCCAGTTATTATTAAAGAGACAGTACCCATTTCTGTATTTCCAGCTGTCACTAATGGGGGGTGAGTCTGAGGGCTGCAACCTGGGAGTCTCCTTGCTGCAAAGGCCATACCCCCTTGCGGGGGTTAAGGGTGAAGACCGGTGGCTCCTTAGACTCCACGCCTTGGATAAACCTGTGTCAGCTCCGTAGTGATAAGAGAATCCACTTCAACCGTGACAGTAACCATCATGACATAGACTCAATGGAATTACAACAGCGAAGCACACAGTGTAACCAGGAAGTTTAATATTAGGTTAAATTGTACGTCCTCCTATGCACACAATTGAGAGCACAGTTTTCATTTCTGTATATTTTATATTATGTGTCATCCAAATCTCTTATGAGCATGTACAGAGTCATTTTGAAGGCATCATGGTAGTTACCATGCTGAGGAAGTTCACTGTGTTTTATTATACTTTTACATATGTTTAGATATTCTTTCTATACATCAACAGTACAACATAGCTAGGGTACATGTTAGATAGAGAGAGAGGAAAACTGGTCATTGATTGAGTTGTCTTTAAAATTATTGTACTATGTAAGAATTCTTACATACATATTCTATAAATGCTGCACAGTTTGGAGGTGACCTAGGCTCTGGGGCATCTGTAGCCATGGTCAATCCTTACATGTTTCATACGTGTTCTTAGAAAAATCAAGGTACAAATAAATGAATTGTTTTTTTTTTTTTAATTCCAGTGCAGGCAAAAGGAAGAATGATCAATAAAGAAGCCATTTTTGTTATGCCCCTTATGCTCATATTTTTATTTTTATAGATCCCACTTGTTCGTTTGGTATATTTCTTTCTCTGCACTCCCCAACAATTTCTCCTTGTTAACCTTTCCCTACTATAGTGCCTTTTCTCCCTTATTTATCTAACCTAATAGCTTGTCTACCCACAGCATTGAAGGAATTGAAAAATTTCCCTTTAGGTATTTTTTAAAGTTGACTTCCAGCCAACTTCCTATAATCTGACCACATACCTTTGCAGTTCTCCTTTATCTGTATTTTAGCTCTTCAGTAAAATGAAAATATATCTATATAATTGGTTTGGTATAAAGTTTTTTTTTTTCTGCTGAAATATTCCCCCCGAGCCCTTAATCTGTTCATACCACACTAAAGAAAAATATAGTATATATAAAGTACATGAAAGAATTCCAGATGGTAACACATGGGATGTGACATAAAATATTAAAAGACAGAAGGATCTAGTACAGAACAACATACAGTACAGTACAGTACAGAACAATCCTGTTTCAAGGAGCTAACAATATAGAAGCATAATGGAAGCCCTAAATACAGTATTAAGTGAAATGCATTGATTCATTGGTGCAAGAAAAGAGGTCACTTGTGCTTGGAATAATGTGTGCAGCAATGCTAACAATATGTTTCATCTAAGATGAGTAATTTTGTTAACACTTTGAGCACAGAGAACCTGGAGATTTTGTCATTATAATTTGCAAAGCATTTTCAAACATTTTGCACTGTATGGGTTTAACTACATAGAAACTAATGTTATTTCAAAAAAATATATATATATACATACACTCTATCTTAGAGTTCTTTAGCATGCAATATCCTATTTCTTTATTCTTTTTACTTTCTTGCACATTGGTTTTGGCAGTACTGGAACAGAGAACATTGACCACCAATGGAGAGATGTTAGAATATCCCACCTGTGTAATTATATTAAGCACCTTGGCAAACTGAAAGCACAAATAAGACAGCAGGCCACTGAACACCACCAAGCACTATCTGTCTTTCTTGGTTAACTGACCGACAGCTTGCTTGGCTTGCTGGCTGGGTGGCTAGCAGATTGCTTGGCTTGCATGGTAACTAGTTGGCTAAGTATGTGGTCCACACTGCTGGTATTCTAGATGGCCCACATATATGGCTGCTGCTTGAGGTATGTGCAGGATGTCTGCTGTTGCTCTGCCTGTTTATGTTTATGTTGGAGAAGGAGACAGACCGGTATAAGAGGAGTGCATTATAAAACTAGATTTGGATATAATTTGCTATTGGTCTGCTGTATGTTAACCTTACATTTGCAATCTTGGTTGGTGTTGAGATCCTGTAGAGGTCTGTGGTGATGTTAGTCCCCATAGGCAATCTGGGGCTGTGTGGGGAAGTTAGTGGCATATTGCAGAGAAATCTATGGCTGGAAGCATTTCTGGGCATAAGGGGAGCAATGTGGGCCATATAGAACAGTTTGGAGCAAAAAATGTAAAAGTACATTTACGTTATCTGGTCTTCTCCTCCCCCCTACAGCCCACTCTTCCATTCTGTTTGTGATAAAGTTCTACTACAGCAAATAATATGTAACAGCAATTTTCAGTCAATGTAAAGCAAAAACTACAATTAAATGTTTTTTTTAAAAAGTTTTACAATTATTGTCACAGCTTGAGGGTTTCATGGACATTGCAAAAAATTTTAATCTATATGGTGGTGAGTTATAACTACTCTGGAAAGGTGCCAGTAGCTCACAGCTTGGTTTTCCTGTACAGATAGTCGAAGACTCTTGGTTAATAAAGGTTGAATATGCATCGGTTGCTTGGCAACTGGGATGTTATAAGTTGGTATGTCTGGAGGGCTTTTAGCACTGACATTGAAAAGTTTAGTATATATGGGGAATTGTGACTACCCTGGAAAGGGCGCCAGTGACTCAGGGCTTGGTTGTCCTGTACAGATAGCCAGAGACTCTTGGTTGATAAAGGTTGAATATGCATCAGGTGCTTGGCAACTGGGATGCTATTAGTTTGTATGTGCTGAAATTCATTTAAAGTTTTGGAAATTCTCAATAAATCTGTGGCCAATTTTCCAACAATGCAATTGTAAGTGTGTTATTTCTATAGCTGTTTTAGCCAATAAAGGCAGGAAAGGTCTGCCCACTAGTTTTCCATGATTTTAATCACCATTTCTGGTGAGTGCCTCTTTCCGGATTATGCTTTCAACGTGAACTTTTCATCAGTCTTAACTTGTATTTTTTATCTCATATTTTGCCCAAAAAGGTGCACATTGAGCATGTGCTGAGTTAATGAGTAAGAGAATAAGGCTGACCAAGATTATAAAGATATCAGCCTCTAATGATCAGTGCTCAGATCATTAGTGCCCTAGGGCTGGCTCATCTCTAAACTCGGATAGTAAACTCTAACCATGAAGTACAATGTTTAGTTTTACTGTTGAACATGTTACTTTTGTGGTGATAATTATAACTTCTCAGTTAAAATCTCTGTACATCACTTGTCCAGGTTCTGTACAAGAATATTTGAAAACCTGCAATGGTAAACAGAAAAATAAAGGTAACTTTTTGAATAACAGTTATAATGGTTTTGCTTCTGGGTCATTTCAATGTAACTATGTATGTTGCATTTTAAGAACATTAAGAAGCTTTTTATTTAAGGCTCACTAGAGATGTTCATGCATGTGTCCATGTTTTCATATCAAAGGGAATATCAGTAGGCTTTTAAAAATCAGCTACAGTACATGTGCCTTTCTGATGTTTACAACTTTGTATTTAACACATGGGAAAAAAAATATACTATCCCTGAGTTTTCATTGAGGCCCATTTTTATTTGATATAGTCAGAGGCAGGTATCCCTGCAAAGGGAATAGCCAATTTGATATACATATTCATGGGAGCAGATGTTTAGAAAAAGCAAGTGCATTATACACGTGCTTTAAAGGATGCATAATTCCTTGTAGGAGATGGCTTTAGCTGCCTTTTTTAGTTATCAAAGTGATTCCACATCATACATTTCTAAATATGCCCTGAAGTATCTTTACAGCTTTAGATCCTAGTTGCATTAAGACTGAAGTGTAAACATTTCATTGAACAGGTAAATGGCATCAAATTGAAGGAGAATTTAAGATAGTTTTTAGAACTGTATGAAACCCCAGATAACTGTGAAATATTTCTATTAACAAGCCTAAAATCAAAGAACCACAAATGTTTACAAAAAGTGAAAATTGATGAAAGGAGTTAATTATAGATTAAAAAAATCCTTTAACGCTACCAGCTGAATATGTGATTTCCATTACTTTGTTACAGAATATAGGCTAAAATGGGAAATGAATGATTACCGGGACAAGGTACTGCTCAAAATGCTTATTCCTGAATTTATGTAATTTTAACATCCCAGTTACTTCTATTAGTAGAGAACTGTTTTTGTATTGTCCTCTGTTTTTCCTCTGCCTTCTCTTACCTTCTCTTGATGCCTCTTATCCCTTTCTGTGTTGTGTCTCTTTTTCTTTGCCCATTTCTTGTCCTCATTTCCCTTTAATTTCATGTTATTCCTTTTATTACTTTTTCAGTTGTTCCTTTCCTCATTACCTCAATTTAAGGCAATGCCAAGTTAGTCTTTTAGATTCTTGAACTCTGAAGCTACTGATTCCCATGTGGTGGCTCTTTTGCTCTACTATACAGGACATGGTGTGTTTGGTTATGTATTGCAATTAAATATGTGTATTATACTTCAGAGAAGCCCAGCAAACAATCAATACCAGATGCTATTTCTGGAGATTTCATATTGATCCTCTCAGCAAGCTGAAATTTGATTTATGCATCTGGAATGTACTCCAGTGGTAGCATTGGTTCATACCATTGTACACACACAATCACTCCTTTTGATTTCTGAGGTAATGATCCAACTTAGGGGGTTATTGACTAAAGTCCAAATTGTAATGTAAAGGTGTGAATTCGACAGCTAATGACGGTCACACACTACCCAATAGACGGCTACTGTTGCGGTCACATTTCATTATGGGAATATTATCGCAGTTGCGACTTTACTATATGGGAACAATGTCATGGTTTCCACTTTATTATTGTCGCGGTCCCAATTTTACCATGGAAATTTTCTGTTTAGTGAATAAGGAGTAGAGAATTAGGGGGAATTCACGATAGTCCTAAGTGAGGTGAAGACTCCGCACCTCACTTCGCACTATCGTGAATTCCCCCCTTAGAGTGTAGCCACCCAAATTGATGAGAATTCACTTCAACAGTCAAATTCTCACTTTAGTCATTAACCCCCATAGAGTTATCTACAAAAAAATACATTCCTGTAAGAAGGTTTGGTTTGTAGTATGTTCTGTGTGCCTAGCTTTATGGTGTAACACACTCTAGGGGGATATTTAGAAGAGTTGAAGAGATTTTAACCACTTTACTTGTAGTGTGTTTTTTTTAAATTTTATTATGCCAGTATCACCTATTAAAAAAATTCAGTAAAATCTAAAGGATAAGGAAGCGCACAAACATAGTGCCTTAAAAGTTTTAAA
>WMED01023774.1:0-11378 GCA_019650415.1 Pipa parva
ATTTATTGATAAGGGGTAATGGTGCGGAGATTGAATGTGCGCACTTCAGGAGTCAACAAATAGCTGGAGGAAATGTCTTTCTCAAGATGATGCTTTTCACCAATATTTTGGTGTTGTGTTTCTTCATTTTTATTCTGAAAAAAAAAAAAGATTTTTCTGAAATCATTAGTAAAAATGAATCATCATTTGCATAATTTCATTGTTTTGTTTTTTTTTGGCTTTATGTTAGAGATTCATTTTCCTTAATAATTTAAGGAATAATAATAATAACAATAATTTTGGAAAAAGTAATTTTAATTCATATCGGAGGAAAAAAAAGAATGGATGGACAAATGTTGACTGCAAACATTCGTTAAGGACATTCCAAGGATATTGGACTGAAGATCAGGGCCCCATCAGGAACCAAAAGGTCAGTGGCCCCACCAGGAACCAGATACCTATACAGATATTAATGAATGCACATAAATTATATATAGTCACATAACATTTTAAACTCACATCAACTAAATAAAAATCATGCATGATGCATTAAAAAAAATCTACATACCATGTTAGTGAAACACTTGTGTGCACTACTCCATACATTTATATTATACCAGTTTCTACAAGCATTTAGGCATTTTCATTGTCCGTTTTAGACACTTGCCTAAATAAATACTTGTGAGACAGGGTTTAAAATAAAGTAAATGTGAAGGATAGGGGAACAAGTGCACATCCTGGGGGAGATGTAGGAAACTCACGTTGAGATTTTTGGTTAGTTTTCACCCCCCACTATATGTGGCATGCGCGGACTGACTGCACGTGTGTAAGCCCCACTAATTTACAGCATAGCGTGGCTCAGTGATTAGCACTGGTGCCGTGCAGCACTGGGTTCTGGGTTCAATTCCACCCTGAACTTCATCTGCATGGAGTTTGTATGTTGTCTCCATGCTTATGTGGGTTTCCTCTGGGGGGTGCTGGTTTCCTCCCACAAATCCAAGCCTCCAAGAAATCCCAATCTACTGTGTGTGATTGAATAGTGAAATTAGATTGTAAGCTCTACAGGGCAGGGACTGAATGATGAATCTCTGCAAAGTGCTGCGTAATATATCATAATACAAGTGCGTGGCCCAAGCTTGGGTGGCACCCAGCAGGGCAGCAACCCCCCTCCCACCAGCATAGGCAGTGCACTCAGCAGCTGCTTACCCCTTGGCACAGCCCTGCAACCAATGACCAGTTTTTTAAATAAAATTGTTATTTCAATGGCAAGAATGTCCATCTATTGTTAGTAGATTACGGCACTAAATAGGTGAAATTAAAGCCTGGGGTAATTATTAAGGGGAGTTAAAATACTTACAGATCTTGATCTTTTCTCTAGCACTGCCTCCTGCTCAGTATCAAGATTTTATTCAAATCAAGTCCTGCCATCCTCTTTACTTCCTCTTCAACATCGTTGATGTAAACAAGCATTAGGTCATAATTCAGTTTCTGCACTTGCTGAAAGAGGAAGCAGGAAGGGAAGAGGATTACAGTGATGTAGTTAAAGAAGAGAGAGAGAGCAGGACGCAGCGCTGGAAAAAAGATTGCGATCAGTAAGTCTTTTAACCCTCCGCACTTAAGAATTACCCCTAGAATTTTAAGTCTTTAGTTCTCCTTTCACTATAACTAATATTAGCACTTTTGGGGGTAATAGTGGCTTTTTTAATACTTATAATATGAGAGCTAACAGCGGGGGCATTTACTCCACCTGCCAGGTGTCTGACGACCAAGCAAACCAAGCTCCAAAGCATGTTCAGGGTGTTTTCACTTTTTTAACTTGCCAAAAGGGCTTCAGTTTCATCTCTGATTTGCCCTGCTCCCTTCAAATGCAGACACACCTTTAGTGGAGCCAGCATCATGACTATTGCAATTTCACAGCACTCTAAGTAGCAGCAGAAGCTCACGTTCGACTGCTGCTTTCATCAACTGCTCCACAAGAGGCAGTAGTTGGATCTGCCTGTTCTTGCCTCTCCTCCACCAGATCTGCTGGAAGGTCTAGAAGACTCTGTCCAAAGCAGGACCTCTCTCCCACACATTAATAGTAAAGGGGAAGGATATAAAAATATTTTAGCAGGATGAAAAAATACCGAGTGGCTCTTTCTTTCTTTTAGTCCTGTCTCTGTGAGTGTGTATCCAAAACCATACGTGTATATTTCAGCATTACGGAAGCAGGAGGCTTCACAAAACACCACAAACTGCTTCAAAACTATTTCAGAAACCAACCACCCTTGGAAAACTGCCAGGACTGTATGAATATGAAGCAATCTAGATCATAAAAAATCTGCAATAACACTGTAGTATGGGTATAAGTACCATGGCCACCCCCCAAGGCAGTATTCTTATTCTTCTTGTCACTGCTCCCTTTCAGACAACCATTTGGCTAAAGTGCCTCTCTCCATCCATAAATCCATCTTTATTTCTCTTGTTACATGACTAAAAGCAAATCTTAATAAAAGGATAGAACCAATTAGCCTGCCCATTCATAAACCCGCGAGGTAATAGCTGGAAAAGTCATTGCAGAGAAATATTTCCTATAATTACTTTTTATGGAATGCAAAGACTCTTGGGCAGCTTTGGGCTGGACAAGGAATTGCTTGCTACATGCAGTAAAGTATGCTCAGAATCCCATAATTCATCTGGGGATGTGTGTGCCAGCCATTGCAGTATCTGTTAGTGGAGAGTGCTTGGTTCTAAACAAAATCTTTTGAACAGGGAATAACTCCAATTAAAATACTAATGCTTGCATTGTTTGTAATCCAGGGAGAATCGTGGGTAAAACAGGTATTGGGGTTGCAAGGTCTTACATGTGGTATAAACACTACACAGCCGATTTATGCTTTACGTTTGAGGCATTACTTATCCCCATATTCCATAAAGCATTGCTAGAGACAACACATTTATAAATATAATAAGGTTTAATTAGAGGCTGTAAAGACCTTCACGCACGCATGGCCATGCGGCCATACCGACAATGAAAAATGTTTTCGTCTTGTCTTCATCGTTGATCTTCACTGTTCAGGTGCATGGAGGGAATTTTTTCAAAGCCATTCATTAGAATTTTATATTTTCTCTCCTAAATTGCTGCCGAGACAGGAGAAACTGCATGGGTGGGGGGTGGGGGGGATTTATAAAGGTCATTTCGACCTTTCCGTCACAATTCAATCCATTTTGCAAATTTTTACAGCGTTATCGCCACTTCTTCTTTTCGCCGCGTTTTCAAATTCCCTCAATTTATGTAGCGTCAAATAAAGTTTAGATCCTTTAATACCGCTACATTTTACATTACTTTCAATGGAGCTCCTTTTCCATCGATATCGCTGATCTTTACCATGGGGAACTTAGAAAAAAAATGTTCTAATCCATGGGTTTTCCCCACTCCCAACCAGGCGAACACTTTTCAGCCATAAAAAAGGTCAGAAGTGACTTAATACATACAGAGTAAGCAGTGTTTCCCTGAGTACTTTTTAGCAAGACCGTTATAGTGGTGGCCTTAGGTTCTATTACTCTTATGTGGGATGTTGTATTAACATATTCTGGGTGCTCACAACAATTAATTACATTCTTTTCTAGGCACCTGATTAATGAATTACTAGTAACATGGCTTTTCCTTGATTGTCACGCACACAACATGTGCTCAGTACAAGTAATCATGCCAACCAGTTATTTAATAGTCACTTTTCCACAACAGGAACATCTTAAGTGCCAGATGTCTATCTGTGCTCTTCCCAGTCAAAATAACCTTCTTTGCATCAAAGATATTTACTGCTAACTTCAGCATTCTACCAACTACATACCAGCTGCTACTCTGGCATCATCAGTGTAAGACACAGGGGTCAGTGCCAACGGAAGAAATGTATATTTCTACTATTTAATTTTGTTGAATGATCTCATTTATTTTTCTCGAAATAGGGGACGCACAGAAAAAAGAATGAGAAATGTAAACAATGTACGCTGTTTCCAGTGTCTTCAATGTCGTTGATGCTTTTCCACTCAATTTCCCCAACAATTTTTAGATAAACATCTCACAACTGCTCCGGACGAAATCTTGGTTCACGCTGGGTCAGGAGTCATGAACACTTTTCAGGAAAATTAAACTGAAAAATAATATCAAGGTTAAAATTGTGTTGATCAAAATTGTTGAAACAAGGTAAAAGAAGATAAGAAGGTAAAACGGTTAAAACTAGTTTAATAATAGCTATTACATTATTATTGCCCCATGAAAATGCCCCTTACAGTAAGATATGCTGAATTCTAATGGTAATATTACGGTGTTATTATGCATATTGCATTTACACATTCCTAAACATCCCAAAGCCCTTTTCATTGGCTCTTGTAGTTACTGTGGACATTAAAATAAGTTACATTTATCATTCACCTAGTTTGATAGACATCCCTTCATGCAAACAGAATGAAGGGGAAAGCGAATGAAGATGCCACTGATATATTTAATATGGCAACCAATTCACATATACATTAATATGTTTAACACTAAGGGCAGTTATTGACTAAAGTCTGAATTGTTGCATAAAGGAGTGAATTCGCCAGCTAAAGACAGTCACAATAGACTGTTGCTGTCACAGTCATGGCTTTATAACAAGAATATTGGCACACTCACAACATTACTATGGAAATATTGGTGCAGTTGCAACTTTAACATGGTCATGGTCACGACTTTGCAATGGGAAAATTGTCGCAGTTGCAGATTTGCTAAGGGAATCTGCTCTTTTAAACAATTTGAATATAATTGTTAATAATAACAATTGAATTCTCACTTTAGTCAATAAGCCCCTGAATATTTCATTCGTTCAGATAAATATCTCAGGCACCAACAGTAATTATTACTTAGGTTCCTTTGTAATGTAGCCATTAGCCTAATTCCAGTATAGAGTTCCTCATTGGAAACATCCTTTGCAATGTGTTCAGAAACCAGATTCCTGTACAACATGTTCATTAACATAATTAAGGAGATGCGAAAAGGTCACTTAAAACACTCCAAATAACCACTCATGCTTCCTGGAGTTCAGTATTGTGTGCCCTGGTGGCAAAGAAGACACAGATACAGTTAGAGGTCTATGCTTTTTTATTTCACAAATTATTAAACAAAAACGCATGAAAATCTAAGAAAAATTCCTAACCTGATTGTGATGTCACATTATAATGTAACTAATTACACTGCAACACTGTAGATTAATGGAGCGCCTTAATATTGGCATTTAAACCATTCCTTATTTGATCTACATAGTGAAATATGGTACAATGGACCATTTAAATGACGAAGACAGGTTTAGTTTTCAAAACTAACAGATCCTAGGCAAGCAGAAGTGCACAACGTAAATTTAGCAACATTGTTAGGGGCTTATACTGAAACACGATAGATGATCATCCCATTTCTACTGTCCAGACTTGGTTATAGTGTTTCTCCCATACTGAGGTTAGTTGATTGCACTATAAATGCAGAGTCCCTATTGCATTTTCAATTGCTGATTATAAAGGTCATTATCCAAACAGCCTGTGCATAGGCTGTGTCCTCAGTTTGTAGCTATTCAAACAAAGTGCATACCCCATGTTATAATGCTAATGTTGACATCTGCTTAAACACTCAATCCAGACAAAGGCTGTAGTATATTGATCTTACTTCATATGGCTGTTGGGATAATCAATGGCATCTCAGAGATCAACCT
Source organism: Pipa parva (assembly GCA_019650415.1). Classification (NCBI taxonomy): domain Eukaryota; kingdom Metazoa; phylum Chordata; class Amphibia; order Anura; family Pipidae; genus Pipa; species Pipa parva. Next base: position 5,700 of record WMED01023774.1, read on the forward strand.
TAGCCCCACTCTTAGCCTCAACCACCGATCGATGTAACACAGAGTAGAAAGTAGCCAGATCGAAAACATAATCATAAATGTATTGATGAGTATTACAGTTTTCAGTGTTTTATACAAATGCTTTTCTACACAATCACCACAATTTGGTCCTGACAGAGTAATGACCCGAGCTGGAAAAAGATAGGATTGATTGGCCATCCGGGATCCTTATTTGTGGGTCATGGAAGTGCAGTAATGTACATGTAGGCTGCATGTAAAATGTATTACCTTGTTAAACAGACAACAATGAGGGACAAGGGAGTGTGATGAGTGTATGATCCATAAAATAGCTCATATCATGTATGTTGTGACAGTCCCAAGACCAATTGGAGGAGCATGTTTAAGAGACCTATATTCTTGATCCATCCCTACCCTTGTCAGAGGAAACAAATATTGCAAGTTCCATGAATTAACTTGGAATGGAAGATCCCTTCTGTCACCTTCATTAAACTATGTATCATGAACTGATGTAAACATATAGGGCCTCATTTGCTAAACTCTGAATATTCACGTAGAGGTGTGAATTTGTGTCTATTCTCAATTTACCCATGTTAGCTTATTGAGCAAAGTCTGCAAGTTGGTGAATATGCGACCGATTCAGGCGACTACATGAGTCACAAACTTATTGACTAAGCAGAGGAGTGATGCAAAGGTGTGAATGCTACTAGGTGAACTGCTCCGAATTCACCTGTTTGAATTGTGGGGTTGATGGCAGGGCTCCAGTGTGACGTAAGGTGACCATTCAAAAGCGATAATTGCGATTGCGACTAAATGACAACATGACTTAGGGACAAGGTGACATAGAAATAGAATATTCACAGAATACAGTTAGTGGGATATGGTATCACTGCCCTTCTCTTGTCAAATTCACCTCACTCTGCATGACTTCCCATCCTACTTCTATCTGACTAACTACACCACACTATGCATCCATCCGCTCGTTTGACAAGTATATTCTCCACTTACTCAATAGTGAGCAGTGAATTCGCTACTATTTTGGCAATGTGTCTCGAATTGTAGTGAAGTGAATTTGACAGATGAATTCACACTTTAGTCAATGAGGCTCGTAATTTTAGTATAAATATATGCAAATTTAGGGTGCAAACTTGACCCTTTAAGCACTAGATCCATTCCTAAATAACATAGTTATTGGTACTGGAATTACAATATGAATCTGTGCATGCAAATGAATGCAGCCTTGCATAGTCTTCTGTTAATTCCCCTAAATGTCCTCAATACAAAGTACCCCTATTCTCCTGGTCCCCCTCTATAGATACCCATGGAGAATGAATAACTATTTGAGGCTAAATATGCTTCCTAGTATTTTCCATTAATTTTAAATCTTATTTGTAAGAAGTCATATAATCCTTACTAGATGCATTTCGTGTTAAGGATGTCTTGACTAAAACCGTTCAGTTCTTGACCTTGGGATGTTCCCAGAATGCTCTGAGGTAGAATAGAATTATTTGATTGAGCTCCAACTTCATTAAAAACCTTGAATAGGTGTTTCTAATAATAATTCCTATTTAATAGCCAAAAAAGCTTTTTTGCACTTAAAGAAAAACTCTGGCATAAACTCACACTGGCTTCTGGTCTGTTCTGTCTTAATTTTGAATAGAATCAATTGAATAATTTTCCAACAAGCCCTTTAATTATATCATGCATTATTATTATTATTCAGCATGAAAAGTGCACAGGAAATTGTTCATGTTGGATTTGTGTTTATCGTCTGATTATTATTAGTCTTTAATTTATATCAAGATGAAGTGTTTTGGATGATTTTATTGCACATCTTGTTACCATAGCAGCATGTAGTCCTGACAAAGGACATTTTCCCTCAAAGCAAAGGGAAGTACTTAAGGAGATCCAGCTGCAGGAATGAGATAGAGATCTTTACATTCCTTTTAAAGTTTTAAAAATGTCTTCACTCTCCACTCTTTACTTGCAAACAAACTTAACTTATATGCATTTAAAGTTCCCTGAAACCCGCCATCATCATTAAAGTGTAAGTAATGTTATTGACCAAACTATACATATATATTATATTTATAATGTAGAAACATAAACTTAAGCATTGAAAAGTAAAAATGATTTTATGCTTTTGAGTTATCACCTCTTAAGCCTGCAGCCTTTCTCCCCTGCATTTCTTATGTACTTGCTTTTCCTTTATAGTGCCCAGAAGCCCCCCTCCCCCTAATGAGGTCACACAATAACTCTTTCTGCTAGTGCATGTTTAGTAATCTGATACTTTCCTTTCACTGCTACAAGACCTGCAGCATTGAATTCTGACTAGGACAGAGTCGGTTTTTAAGACAGAGAATGTGAGAGGGGTGGGGGTGTGGCCTCATACTCTACAGGAAGGAGGATTATTTTACAGAGTGATAACAAGTGCTGCAGAGTGAAAAGGTGAGTGAGGATTTCATTCATTGTTTTTCCACTTTACAATACTTTAATGGGGCAATCTTTATAAATAGGGTTTACTTACACTTTAAGACATTTCTCTGTTAATACAGACACTTCCTAAAAATAACTCATTTACTTTTTACATTTAATTTTTTTAGACTTATTAACCCATACTTGTTTGGGTTCTGTCTCAGAGATTGTATCTACTCTTTTGTTCAGTGGGATAAAATTAAAATTATTATGAAAGGACCACATACCCACAACCTCTGTATCGGTATGGAGGGCACATGTCTAGGAAAGAGGTCCATTACCTGAAATAAGAAAAAGAAATGGTTAATATTTATAATACAAATCCAAAAAAACAAGCTGCTCAACTGCATATTAATAGGGAATTATTAAGCCTCATTTATTGCAGAATGGTTAAAAAAATCACACCTTTCAGTTGGCCCCTGCCCGCTTCACAGGCTTGCTCCAGCTAACATATCTTTGGTCGGTAAGGTGCTGTGAGTATTTTTTTGTAATATTTATATCCTTGTTCAGCATCTTCTCTCCTGTTTGAAATTGGTCCCTTGTTTTGTGCTTTTATGGGTCATAAGACCAAGTTTAAAAATGATATGCATCATGCCTTGGCCTTTAGGGTTAAGTGAGCATTTAGCAGAAAATAAAGTGAAGTAAACCCTTCTTAGAGATAAAGTAGACCAGGATTATCTAGGGCAATGATTGCCTGTGAATTTGCAATTACAAACGTGAGTGGAAGTTCCTAGGTATTTCACCTGGAGGTGATTGGAGAAGTTACCCAACGGCTAAAGAGACAGAACTCAAACAAGTATCGGTTAATAAGTCTAAAAAAATGAAATGTAAAAAATAACTGAGTTATTTTTAGGAAGTGTCTGTATTAACAGAGAAAACGTCACCAATGGGATGAAAGTAATCGATGTAAATTTTCAGTTCTCAAAAGGAAAAATGTACTTTCTCCATACTCTTTATATTGCACTGGTGGTTTTTTAGGACATGGCACAGTAGTCATTCTCCATTCGCCTATCTTACCAGTAAGTCATTTTTGAAATTCCTGGCTTAACATTGGCTAATTGTCTTTTGGGTTGTAGAAGTTTAAAGATACATAAAATGGCTATTCATTAACGGGTAATCTAGTAATCCATAGCAACCAATCAGAATTTCTCTTTCGGAATTCTAATTTCCCTGATACTAGTGAATGCTAACAGCTGATTGGTTGCTATGGGTTACCCGTGATTGCCCCTATTGATGAATTTCCCTGAAAAAAAACCGCTGCTCAACCTGACAAACCCAGCAGGCCTTGCAGTTTCTACAGCACTGGAACCAACGTCTGGTCATAACAAAACCCGGCACTTAAACTGATGTATCCTTGTGATATTATACTCGTATTGTTCAATGCACTTTTCCCATGTCTGTATTATATTTGTATCGCTGAATTGTACAGCGCTGTGTAAATTTGTGACACTTTATAAATAAAATTATACATACATACAATCATACATTCAACAAAGCTTATTTATCTCCGTATTCCAAGGTCAGTTGCAGGATTATAATTAGTAATAAACTTTCTTATCATCCTTTCGGAACCAGAATTTTGACAGCAGTAAATCTTTTCTCCGATGCATCTGGGAAAGACAGAAAAACTTATTTATTTTTCAAAGATTTTGTATGCGAATTGCTTGCTGCCACAGCTATTAATAAGTGCTTAAACATATAAAATTATTTTTTTTTCCAAAAGGTCTTTGGATATACTTAGATCTCCCTAAACCAAAATTGGTCAAACGCTTGTTTAATTCATGTTAAACATACAGAGAGAGGAGGTTATTCACTAAAGTCCGAATTGTTGCGTATGGTGCAAATTCACCAGATTAAGACAGTCGCAATAGGCTGCTACTGTCGCAGTCCCGTCTTTATAATGAGAATATTGTTCCAGTCGCACTTTATAATGGAAAAATTGTCGCGACTTTATTATGGGGAAATTGTCACGACTTCACAATGGGGAAATTGTAGCAGATTTTCTATGAGAATCCGCTGTTTGCGAATTCGACAATTGAATTCGCACCTTAGTGAATAACCCCCAGAGGGTAGAAAACCTATTTATTTTATAATATGATTGCATCCTCATAATGACATTTCTAGCATTGTCTAGTTGTCTAGAGAACGACATCAGCTCCTAATTCTACATAGGGTTACATCATTTTTAATTGTTGACTTGCTTTAAAGCATTTTGGGAATAACGCTGAGTATTGTTAATCAGTTTTCATGACACACATCATAGGCATCATTCATTTTATCATATCAGTGCTCATTACTCATCTGATGTTGTATTGAAGGGCAGATGGGGAACTTGGGAAGCCTAATGTTTATTGAATTTATTCATGTATCAACCTTCTAAGAAATAAAAGTGTGAACAAAGGTAGCTCTATTCTTCTGAGGTGAGATCAATCAATGTAAAATAAAGCCAGCCTTTTCCGGCTCTTATATTAATTAATGCTGAATGAAAGAAAATAAAACCAGGGACAGGGATGAAGGAAGTCTTTAATATTATATTGCCCGTTAACGCTTCCACCCTGCACTCATCGCATTATCTCTGTTACAACACTGATTCGCCCATTTTTGGTACAATGAGATTGAGGAGGCCAGTATCTTCTTATTCATGTGGCTTAGACAACTGGAACCTCACTGTGAAGGACAGTCGCCAGCGTTGAAATATTGGAAGAATTAACAGTGAGTATTCGGTTGACTACTTTCTCTGTTGCTTATTTCATTCAGTTGGCCTGTAGTCTGTTGATATGACCACATTACCAGGTAGATCAGTATAGGGCAAACTATGACCTGATACTGCCACCTCCTTATTAAATACAGTAATACCTAATGCAGAAGCATAACACTAACACTGTGTGGGCATGGGTGTTTATTTCATGCCCTTGGCACATTTTTGCATTGCATTTTGAATGCTACTAAACACACAGACATATTAATACAATACGAAATTATGGAATTGTGCACATTTTTAGGTATAGGTTTCTCAGTTCATTTCTATAAGGTTTTTAAGGCTCAACTTTTGATCAGTTGTACAGATGTCTCAGAAACAATCTGTTTATCTACAGTGTTTGTAAAATCCATGTCAAATGCTTTAAAAAAAGCTGCATGAGAAATATATAGTGGGTTTATACGGTGCATGCCTAGTGAGTTTATACGGTGCATGCCTAGTGAGTTTAT
>WMED01023775.1:0-11378 GCA_019650415.1 Pipa parva
ATTTCATGATTGCACTATTTCAAATTATTCTAATTCGTTGACCAGCACTTGTACTCTTTAAATATGTTTATATTAAAAATGAATTAACATTATTAAAGGAGAACTAAAATGCTTGCTCTAACTAGGGATCATTCTAAATGATCCCTAGTTAGAGCCTGCATATATAAGGCAGATGCGCTCCAGCTATGGCGCCCAAACTTAAAATATACTTTTCTATAGTATAAGTATTTGTGGGCTTTGTGACTTAATAGACAATCATTAAAGTTTGGTTTTCCTGCTATAGTGTCCTAGTCCTGCACTTTGAATCCTGAGTCCTGATTCCTGTATCAGTGTCCTGCTACCAGAGTCTAGTCCTGTGTCCAGTACCTGAGTCCAGTTCCAGTGTCCATTTCTGAATCCTGTTCTGTAACCACCACTGCACAGCTAACTTAGGGGCCGCGACCTGGGTACTCTCGGCAGCCGAGTCCAGTACCTCCTTGCAGGGGTTAAAGGTGAAGACCAGAGAGTACCTTAGACTCCGCGCCCTAAGGATAGCTTGTGCCAAGTGCAGTGTGGTTTATACCAGTGATCTCCTTCTCCTACACCTCGGTTTCGAATCCTTACAGCCAGCCCGTTACTTATTTTGCTCTAAGATTCAGATATCACAAGACATTAAATCTTATGAATCATCAGGCAGTAATGAGAAAATTGTGTCACCCAAGAGGTTAAGACATTCAGCACAGATACTCCATTTAGCTTTCTATAGCAGCTCATTTGCTTTAGTGTGAAATGGTAAGTTAACGTGGGAGGTAATTAATATGAATTTGACTGCCTTCCTCTCACAGGACAGGAACAGCTCTATTTATAAATGGAAACACCTGATTGTTTTTTTTACACTTTGCAAATAATGATAATTTTAGCACTGGAGCGGAAATATAATAACCTTTTATATGCTTAACACTTCTTTTACATTTTTGTTAATTTCTATTGGATATTCAGGGATTCTATATGCAGAATTCTACTACTGACCAATAAATAAGGCTGACGGCGAAAGTTCTTAAAGGCGAAAAGACCAATCTCTGTCTTTTCAAGTTTATCCTGTGAGATCTCGAGTTGGACCTGTGAGATTATTGCTTGAGTTTTTCGCTTGAATGTTTCAATGGAAAGGTAAGCATACTTTACATTAGTAGTATGGTTACCTTTCCAACCAAAAATCCAATAAAAAAACTTGAGTACTTGAGTAATAATCTCACGGTATTAACTCGAGATCTCATAGGATAAACTAGAAAAGACAGAGATTGGTCTTTTTGAGTTTAATAACTTTCACCCAGTCTGAGCTCTGTTCTGTAAAGGTCAGTAACATTTATCTCACGTTTTATCACCTAAAATTGGAGATATTTTTTATCTCTGAATTCATTAAACAAAACTTACATTTTCACTTTATAAGTTATTGCTATCATGTAAGCCAGGGGTGGGCAAAATACGGCCCATGGGCCTGGTCCAGACCGCAGATGTCTTTTGCCAAGCCTGTCTGTCAAATGGGGCAGAGCTGAGGGGATAGGAGGGGGCGTGCTAACTATCTATGCACTGACTGCTGTAGTGCAGCGTTTCCCAAACTTATTTTTCCGTGGCCCGGTTATTTTTGTGCTTATCCTTCGTGACCCACTTAGTAAGGGACTTCGCGCACGGCACCGCTCATGAATAATCATGAGTCGGCTACTTCATGACTCAACACGCATTGTACTCCTTAAAACTAGAAAGGCTTACTAGTTTTAAGGTGTACAATGCGCGTTGCGTCATGAAGTAGCCTCCTCATGAATATTCATGAGCAGTGTTGTGCTCGAAGTCCATTACTAGTTTTCAGTCATGAAAACCCATACGCACTCTCGTGACCCGGCATTTTGCTTTCGTGGCCCGGTACCGGGTCGAGACCCACCATTTGGGAAACGCTGCTGTAGTGCTTAGCATTACAGCTTTCCTCTCTCCTCTTCCCAGTAATGATTTTAACTTCCTGTGATAAGCTCACAGGAAGTGAAACAGCGCTGGGGGGAGAGAGAGAGGGCAGCATAGTATGGGAGGGGGGTTATGGGCAAACAATAGTGTGGGAGGGGGGTTGTGGGGGAAGCACAGAGTGGGAGTGAGGTTGTAGGGGCAGCACAGTGTGGAAGGGGTAATGTGGGGGCAGCACAGAATGGGAGTAGGTTTGTGGGGGAAGCACAGTGTGGGAGGGGGTTATGGGGTCATCACAGAATTGGAAAAGGATTGTGGGGCAGCACAATATGGGGAATGTGGATACTGTGGGGAGTGTAGTAGGGCTCGCCATGTTGGGTATGTTTCTGGTACGCCGCAAAGTTGAAGATTGTTAAACCAGCCCAATATATGAAAACTTTGCCCTCCCCTGATCTAAGCTATGAATTAGGAGAAAATACACCATGAGTTATTTTTTGGAGTTATTAAAGCCAGGATGTTGCAAGTTTGTAAGATAATATCTCATGATTATTAGGTAATAGGTGTTATCTCCCCCCAAAAATTGAACTTTAAGATACTACCAAATACATTATCACCAGAAAAGAGTCTAAAAAGCAAAAAATAAATTTGCTGTAATAACTCCAATTTTTAGCACCACTTTCAAGTAGGATAAAAAGAAACAGTCTATTTTTTCTTTTATATTTTTGTTTTCACTTGTTTACAAAGGTGTTCCAAGCAAATTTTACTGTCCAAAGGACCTTGCCTGCCTCAGGCTTGCATAAACTCCTAATTCCCTGTGGGAAAGGTTATGGATCTGAAATGGAAGGAAATCCTACCAAATTAATACTGCAAAGTGTGCCACTTCTAACTGATCGGTATTTATCGATAACAATTTATTTTGATAGGGGAAAATTGATTATCAGTCCTTTATAACAAAGTCCTATCAACAACTACCAGCCAAACTATTTCCTGCAGACTATAAACCACTAATGTATGTGATAAAATGTAACTTGAGTCTCTATACAATACTGCACAGCACTGTGATGGTCTGCTCCAGACAGTAGAGTCACAGATGTAACTCATGCTGTGCTGCTAGTCTAAGCTTTAAAAAGGACTGCTGTGTCCTCCAGCACCAACCACTTAACCCAGGGGTCGGCAAAGTGCAGCTCGTGAGCCACTTGTGGCTCTTTAGCCGCACTTGAAATAATCAAAGGTTCCGGCACTCCAAAAATTGTGAAGATAAAAACAGATTTTTATTTGATCCACACGGGTCATAAAATGGTTTAAAACACAAGAAATCCGATTATTTCAAGTGTTTGACAGTCCGCCTGTTCCAGAGCACCCGGGAAACATCCTACAGGGGATTGAGTGGTTGGTAAGAATCTTTATTCTCTTTAGCCGCCTTGTTGTGGCTCAGAGCGCACCTCTGAAGCCCTGCCCATGACCATGCTGACTCTTCTGATTGAACAAAATAGTTGTCGCCGCTGGAGGAGGGAGCGAAATAGCTCCCTCCTAAAAGAAGTTTGCCGACCCCTGACTTAACTAATAGCATCATGGCTGTCTGATAAATGGGGCCTTTTTTATATCTCTGTTACACTGCAAACTTCTCATTTACACTGCTCATTGTCCAGTAGCCCTGCGATTTCATTGGAAGGTATCAGAAACCTACATAACTGTCTAGATGGGCCCCTTAAGTTTTTTGACCTGGTGGGGTACTGCACAGCAATATGTCCTGTTGGACCTGGTTAGCATTACACTGTTGTTTTGGGAAACAGAAAACCAGATATACCTTTAAATTATAATTTAATCAGGCTCTTCCTCTGTTGGATTCCTAACACACACATTCTTAGATCATATCTCTTTAAGAATGTGTGATTCCATTAAATTTCTACTTTAGCCAGTTTTGTGGTTTTCCCACCCTTCCACCAGAGTCACTCCCTATTCTCCACTGAGAACAAATTTTAACTTGACCCAACTTTACCCCTAATTCTTCTCTGCTTTTGGATGACCTATGTTACCACCTGTGGATTATACACTCCCTGAGGATCGTTTATATGTTTAAAGTAGGTGCATATTTTAGTATGTCACTTTGATTACAGTTATTATTATTATTTCTCAGCTGTATAGCAGAGTGGAATGCTTGTTAAACTTAAATGAATGATAAATAATCACACTATGTACATTCACTGGCCTGTACATTTTCATGACTAGGCAGTATCTATACACATCTAATGAACGTGTAACATAGTATATAAGGCCCATAAAAAGCACATGCCCATCTAGTTTAATCTATTATCCTGCAGTGTTGATCCAGACAAAGGCAAAAACAGCAAAAAGCAATGGGGGAAAAAAAATCTTTCCTCACTCCAAAAATAAGGCAAGTATAACTGTGTTTAATCAATCTACCCGGCAGTCTACAAACTGTTAATAAACAGACTCCACCCATTCTACTCCAGCATAATACACAAATTTATAACTCCCTTATACCATACTTGCTATCTTCTTACACATATGTTATTGTCATATGTTATTGGGTTTTTTTTAGCAGTTTAAGTTCTATAGTTTATCTTGGTCAAATATTCACTTTTTAATCAAGTGTAGATAAAAATGATGAAAAAAACAGGCCTGTGCAAAGCCTGATGTCTAAAACTGACAGCATCTGGTGGAGCGAAGCATCTGTACTTTAGGAATTCAGGATAGTCCGAAGTGAGGTGCGGAGTGTTCGCCTCTCTTTGGACTGACTGATCTGCCCTCGCTAATGTCCTGCACGCGGACATCAGCGAGCGCATTAAAGGGATTCCAGTCTCGGCGAGGCAACTCTTTTGCACTCCGCACCTCACTTCGGACTATCCTGAATTCCCCTCTATGTGATATATACTGGAAGACTAGCAATAATGCTATAAGTATAGATTGTAGATTGTACAATCAGCTGTTCTGAACCTTTTTGAGCCGCGACCCCCAGCGCTGACGTCACGGCGCATCACATGCGCACGTGACGTGATGACGTTCCAGCCGAACATCATCACACAGGAACCCCTATAGAAAGGGACCTGCGAGCGCTTCCGGCTTCCGTGAGATAGGGTCGCGACCCACAGGTTGAGAACCGCTGACTTAGATTGTAAGCTCTACGGAGCAGGGACCTCCATCCTCTTGTGTGAATCACAACCTGGCACATAAAGTGATTTTAAGCTTGTAAGCTACTCACTTGTAATGCACTTTTCCCATACTTGTCATATTTGTATTGCTGATTTGTACAGTGCTGTGTAAATTTGTGGCGCTTCATAAATAAAATGATGCATACATACATATACAAGTACTGTGAGCAGAATTCATGGAAAATATAGGTCTTAAACTGTCTCCAATTAAAAACAATGTATTAGTAATATGGGTTAAGAAAATTACATTGACTAAGACTGACATTTTTTAGTAAAAATCTCTCTGAGGGATAAAAATCCAATTAAGAAGAACACGGAGCTAAACACCACAAAAAAGAATGTAGCCAAAATCATCAGCAGACCCAGTGTCCTGGGAGGCAACTAGCAGGAACATAGGAATTGTGAATAAGTCACTCTGCAGCTATTCCCAGCTGGACACACAAGACACAGTGTAGTGGAACTAACACCTGCAGCTATCCTAGGACATAACATGTGGAACTGCACTTTTAGGAATTTACACTGCTGATTTTATTAAGCAATTGTGTGTGTGTGCACAAAACAAACCCATTATACTTGTTTATAATAGTTTTTACTTCAGAGGATTCTTCCCGGTTTGTATTCTCCTTATTTATACATACAGTATACATATTAAGTAGACGTTCCAGTCACTAGTACTGTACAAAGGAAATCAGAAATCCCGAGCACACAGCTTCCCTTAAAGACACATTCTCCTAACCGTGCAGTTATGAAAACCGCAGCTGCACAGAGCATCACGTGTAGAGTGTACTGGTGAGTATAAATATTGGACTGCTTTTCTTTAGATTTTTATCCTCAGTCAGGGTCTGCAGCTGTGGAGGGGAAATAAACAAAAGCTCTTCCAAGGGCTCCCCCTCCCGTTTAATTCCCCCTCCCCTCCTAAAAAAGGGATGCTGTGAGCTGAAATATTATGTGAACTGGCCCAGCCTTTAAAACAGCTGTTCCAAATGTGGGGCAGTTAGATAGAGCAGGCAGATATGGATTAGACTCATATAGGGCTCTGCCAAATTTTTTTCTGGTGCAGATCTACACAACAAGATTGCCTGCTGTCTATCTAGTAAGGAATGCAAATTTGTGGCGCTCATACAGTGTAGTAACCAACTGTTATAATACATACACATATACTCATTTTTTTACTGTTCTGTGAATGTCTGGGCATTTAATTAAATCCATCTTAACAGGCCCAAAAATAAACTGCATAGTTATTTATCCCGAAGCACACATTGTCATGCTATTTCATCTTAGTCCCTATTAAGGGTGCTGAGTCAGCTGCATCCCTGCCTGTCTCATGCAATACTTAAGTATTTTGCACTTTATCCAGTATAACTAATCAGCGATATGAAACAGCCTGACTAATAAGAGCCTATATTAATAAAAAAAAAACAAAACTTGAGCCCAGAATGCAATGCTCCTGCAGAGAGCACTAAGTCTAATATGCAAATATACATGCCGTGATCCGAGCCGCCAACCATCAATAGATTTACTGCCAGTCCAGATGTACAGGTGTGAGAAAAAAAATCAAGTAAAAACATCCCCTTGTCCTGGTTCTATTAAACTAAATGCAAAATGTTTCCTGATTAAGTTCCAAAATGAGTGGTTCATACTTCACTTTTAATTCAAAAGCAGCCCTTAGCTTTCGAAAGTGCTACAAGCCTGTAACTGTGAGAGAAGTTGGCACTCCATATGAATGTGTCAGTAAAAAATGTAGGTCATTAGTCGCTTTTTATAAAAATCACAGTAAAAACCTTTCTAAAGGTTGGCAGCCCTGGTTCGGACTCGCCATCGCAATGCACTTGTCTGGCTTTGGAGTTGCACTTGATATCGCCTTAAGAAACAATGCATGTAATGTGTATTTGTGTCCAGGCAGGAGTTCCTTTTGATGAGTGTGCAACATTTTCAGCATTTTTCTCCAATTATAGTGTATATTCAACATGGATGTACCTCTCTTATCGTTGTGCAGTGCTTCTTGTATTAGGCTATGTCATTTGGAATGTGCATCAATTCACAAACAGTGGCATAACTATAGGGGTCGTGAAGGGACCCAAATCTCTAACCTCCACCGCAACCCCTTTGCTGAAGTAGCAGGCACCCAGCAACCCCTGGATTCCAGTAAGTTAACCTGTTATTGGGTCTGGGGGATGCCAGGGGTGACCAGAGAGGGGGCCCCAGTGCTGATCCAGCACCGGTTACCTTCTGTACTGTAGTTCCTCCCCTACTCACAAGCACTCAGTAAACTATGTATTAACTATAAGTTGCCAAGCTTTCTGTAGTCATTTTATATAATCTTATTACATTAGATACATGCATCAACTGATGAAAACTCATGCATGATGGGTTTGAAAAAACTGATGTAACAGGAACTGATAAAAATAGGCTGTTTCTCCTGTATTAACTAGTTCAGAACATTTTTTGAATTTAGTAAATATCCCATCATAGTTTGTAAGGAGATAGCCACAGCAATGCAAGGAGCTCAAGTAGATAAAGTCAGAAATGTAGGTAAAATAACAAAAAAAAAAAAAACCTCTATATTTTTAACTTCACAAAACTGTCCTCTGTGAACTGAGATTCAAATGGATTTAGCATGGAGGAGATTGCAGATTAAAGCACTGTCTAACCATTTTATAATATTCAACTATATTAAAAGCTCAAAAGTCTTAAACCTTGAAGAAATAAAACAGCTTTGGATTACAAGCACACAAATCACATTAATGCAGCAGGTTTAAAGGCTAAACTGTAGAACAGTTAGTTATCAGAGAATCTGTAGGATAAGGGATGGTGCTAGTACATACCTCGGAGTTAAAGCGGATCTGGCACACATTGCAGGAGATCACTGGTCTCTTGGTCTTTATTACTGGGACTCCAAAGTTAGGGTTTATAACAGCTTTCTGCACCGGATCCATCTGTAAAGACATAGCAGGCAGGACTCGGTCATTTACAGCACAAAGTAATTCATGCCACTGGAGAGATGCCAGAAGCCAGCAAAATTACATCCAGATTTCCATGCACGAATTTGTCCCAAGTCAAACAAACATTTAGGAAACTGGAGAACACATAAAGAATGGTGCTAAAGCAGAAGCAGTTACAAACCCTTCCAGCAAAGCAGCCCTTTTAGGCACAGGTGTGTAAGACTGTGGAAATGCAGCAAGGAGAGTACTAGATTTGCTTGCTAAGGCTGGGTTCATTTCTTAGGTCTAGCAGCAGGGTGGTTGCCGGGGTAATGTTTAGGGAAAGCTTAGACATTAAGAATGTTTTATTTATCCACTTGGAGTGAATGCTTCATTCTCCCACCCTTCCCCTGGGGGAATCCACCCTCATCATTCATCTGTGAATGCACAGAAGTAAGGCCAAAAGGCAGTGATAAACCAATCGCTGGACTGCTAATTCTTACAAATTACCTGTAGAACATGGAGTTACTAAAAAAATTTTTTTTTTTCCAGTTATGGTACAAAAATGACTGAACAATCTGGTCCCTTTCAAATGTGATGTAACAAGTATAGCTGTAAAACTGTCAAAGAACAATGTTAATAATGCACAGATCCCCGAAATGACTGTCATGTGACCCTTCAGTTGCTGAACTTCAACTCTCAGCACCCCAAAACTATAACTGGCTGTCAGGAAGGGGTGGTACTAAGTTGGCGGGGCGCACTGGAAGTTATAACTTAGTCAAAACTAAAATGCAGCAGGTTGGATCACAACCACTTGCCACATAAACTGTTAGATGTTTTATTCCCTTAGCACTTCAATAGCACACAGCATTTAAGAGCCTCCAGTTTTTCTCACACACTCATATTTGTGGCTTTGTACATATTTTTTCCTTTGTAAGGATATTTATTAATCAGCAGATGTGCTAGAGAATCCAAACATGATGATTTCATTTAATTTGAGAAGGACAGGAAACTGCTGGACAAGAATTTGCACATAATATAGAAGAAAGTTACATTCTAGTTAAAATTACCTTTATTTTTTGGTACATAAAACCATTTTTGAATGACGGAACCAATTAGTATTATGACGATATTCTGAAAAGTGCAAGAACCCTTTGTGCAACATAAAAATGTCTATATATATATATATATATATATATATATATATATATATATATATATATATATATATATATATATATATATATATATATATATATATATATATATATATATATATATGATCCGTCCAGCTGGACAGTCCTGAGATAGTTATCTCAACAACCAGTGGCTTAAAGGAACAGTCTGGCCGAAAAGAAAAAAATATATATTTATGCTAATTTAAACCATTTATTAAATACAATTTATTATTACATTTTTAAAAAAAATTAAAATTCTTACCTGTAAAGAAGTGCTATACAGCACCCCATCCTCACACACTGCGGCGTGAAAATCTGGCGATCCCTCTCAGAAGTGCATTTCTCTCTAGCTACTTTCCTAGTCCACATTAGCATTTCCTAGAAATTACACAGAGAGCGTGGACGTCATCCAGGGAGGACACACTGATGACATGCACACTCTCCATGTGACTTCTAGGAAGAGCCAATGCGGAGCTTCACTAGGAGAACAGCTAGAAAGGAATGTGCTCCTGAGAGGGATTACCTGATTTGGATGCCGTAGAGTCGCTGGTGGTGTCTGAAGATGGGGTATGCAAAACGAAAGTGCTGTATAGCACTTCTTCACAGGTAAGAATTTTAATTTTTTTTTATAAATTTGATGATAAATCATATTTAATTTAAAAAAAAAAGGTGTAAATTAGCATAAATAAATGTATTTTTTTAATTTTCGGGATGGACTGTTCCTTTAAGGCCAGGTTCACTGTGAGGTATTCTGCACCGCAATTTAAAAAAAAAAAAGTGCATGATGAAAAACAGTTGGAAGCAATTAATGTCACACTAGCGTTTCATATAGAGGAATATACATTAGGTTGTTTCATGCTGCTTTTTTTGGCCCCTAAAATGCTACGTGAAAAATGCAACTGGATTAGTAGCAATAGGAACTGAACAATAGCAGTCATACATGAGGGAAAAGTGAATAGTAAGTGAGGTGCTTTACATGGAAGTACTGTTCCCAATGCTATTTTTATTTTTGTAAAACAAGTAGGAAAATTTGCCAGTGAAAATGCATTGAGATTTTTTGCCATGTGCTTTTTTTTTTTTTTTTTTTTTAAAGAACACAGAGGAGAATAAGCCAGTGTGAACCCTGCCTAATGAAGAACTAATAAATCACATTCAATCAATCAATCAATCAATCCTATTTAACCTAAATGCCAGCAACACCCACAATCTTTCTAGTCCAAGCTACCTACAGGGTTATCTATGCTTCTTCTGCATACATTATTACACAAGTACATGGCAACCTATGCTTCTTCTGCATACATTATTACACAAGTACATGGCAACCTGTGCTTCTTCTGCATACATTATTACACAAGTACATGGCAACCTATGCTTCTTCTGCATGCATTATTACACAAGTACATGGCAACCTGTGCTTCTTCTGCATGCATTATTACACAAGTAAATGGCAGCTTTTAAAACATTTTAGTTCCACTCTGTGGGCACTGGCATCTTACAGAGCATGGGTGAAACACAAGAACTGAGAGAAAGCAACAATGAAATTCACAATGTTGTGCACCATGTGACATTCCCCAGTCAGTCAAACAATATGCGATTGTGCGTCAGTTTTCATTAGCATACTAGTGAGGATCCAATATGGTGAATGTGAGTTGCTAGAAGCAGAAGTTCTATTAGATAACACTACAGACCAAAAGGTACTGATTTGCTGCTTCATGATATAACTGTTTAGGATGGCAGACCCTGTACTTCAAAGCATATCAGTTATGGTTACATACTGTTTACTGCTATTATGTATAATATCAACAAATATAAAAGATTCTTATCAATGACTCCCCTAACCTAAACCCATCTATAGTCTAAACCAGGGGTCTCAAACTCAATTTACCCAGGGGCCGCTGGAGGTAGAGTCTGGGTGAGGAAGGGCCACATCAGGTTTTCCACAAGAAAACAACAGATTAAAAACAATACATGGCCCTGCGGGGCAATCAGCGGCTTTGTGGTGCAATATGCATCTCTGCTTGGGAAATTAGCACCTTTGTGGGGAAATTAGCGCCTTTGTGGGGAAATACACGGGTCAGCGGGGCAATGTGCAGGTCAATATGTGGCTCTGTGGGGCAATGTGCAGCTTTGTGGGCTACTGGCGCATCTGTGTTTTTTTTTTTTAAATTATAATTGGG